>JABMCL010002828.1:305000-312500 GCA_018857735.1 Alviniconcha marisindica | reverse complement strand
CACTGTCACGCCACACAGCAAACGTCGACGTCGACACGCAGACACGTAGTGCAGCGCCTCAGGCGCAGGGCGGACTGTGCCCGGGGGAGGGGGGGGAGGGGGGGGGGAGGCATGACTGTGGTGCATCACTGGGTTTTTTTCTTCTTCTGTTTTTTCCCTGTGACCGCCACTCCTTAATCAGGGCACGCTGCACCAGAAACGCAGAGCTCTTGCTTCACGAGTCTCCCTTCTGTCTTTCCTTCCTAACAGAAACGCTGTGTCTGTCACACGAGTCTCCCTTCTGTCTTTCCTTCCTAACAGAAACGCTGTGTCTGTCACACGAGTCTCCCTTCTGTCTTTCCTTCCTGACAGAAACGCTGTGTGTGTCACACGAGTCTCCCGTCTGTCTTTCCTTCCTAACAGAAACGCTGTGTCTGTCACACGAGTCTCCTTTCTGTCTTTCCTTCCTAACAGAAACACTGTGTCTGTCACACGAGTCTCCCTTCTGTTTTTCCTTCCTAACAGAAACGCTGTGTCTGTCACACGAGTCTCCCTTCTGTCTTTCCTTCCTAACAGAAACACTGTGTCTGTCACACGAGTCTCCCTTCTGTCTTTTATTCCCTTCAGTCCTTTCTTCTGTGATAGAAACACAGTCTCCTTTCGGTCCGTCCTTCCCTTCAGTCCGTCCTTCCCTTCAGTCTCTCCTTCTCAATAGAAACACAGTCTTCTTTCAGTCCTTCCTTCCCAATAGAAACACTGAGCCCTTTCTGTATCTGTAATCGTCCTTCAGTCCTTCCTTCCCAATAGAAACACCGAGTCCTTGCTCTCTGTATCTGTAATCGTCCTTCAGTCCTTCCTTCCCAATAGAAACCCCGAGCCTTTTTTGTATCTGTAATCGTCCTTCAGTCCTTCCTTCCCAATAGAAACACCGAGTCCTTGCTCTCTGTATCTGTAATCGTCCTTCAGTCCTTCCTTCCCAATAGAAACACCGAGTCCTTGCTCTCTGTATCTGTAATCGTCCTTCAGTCCTTCCTTCCCAATAGAAACACCGAGTCCTTGCTCTCTGTCTGTCACGAGTCTCCCTTCAGTCCTTTCTTCCCAACAGAAACACAGTCTCCCTTCAGTCCTTCCTTCCCAATACAAACACACTCTCCCTTCAGTCCTTCCTTCCCAATAGAAACACAGTCTTCCTTCAGTCCTTCCTTCCCAGTAGAAACACAGTCTTCTTAGAGTCTTTGCTTCCCAATAGAAAGTCTCCCTTCAGTCCTTCCTTCCCAATTGCCAATAGAAACAGTCTCCCTTCAGTCCTTCCTTCCCAAATGCCAATAGAAACACAGTCTCCCTTCAGCCCTTTCCCTTTCCCAATTCCTAGAAACAGTCTCCCTTCAGTCCTTCCTTCCCAATTGCCAATAGAAACACAGTCCCCCTTCAGCCCTTCCTCCCAATTCCCAAATAGAAACAGTCTCCCTTCAGCCCTTTCCCTTTCCCAAATTTGCCAATAGAAACAGTCCCCTTCAGCCTTCCCCCAATTGCCAATAGAAACAGTCTCCCTTCAGTCCTTCCTTCCCAATTGCCAATAGAAACAGTCTCCCTTCAGTCCTTCCTTCCCAATTGCCAATAGAAACACAGTCTCCCTTCAGTCCTTCCTTCCCAAATGCCAATAGAAACACAGTCTCCCTTCAGTCCTTCCTTCCCAATTGCCAATAGAAACAGTCTCCCTTCAGTCCTTCCTTCCCAATTGCCAATAGAAACAGTCTCCCTTCAGTCCTTCCTTCCAATTGCCAATAGAAACACAGTCTCCCTTCAGTCCTTCCTTCCCAATTGCCAATAGAAACACAGTCTCCCTTCAGTCCTTCCTTCCCAATTGCCAATAGAAACAGTCTCCCTTCAGTCCTTCCTTCCCAATTGCCAACAGAAACCTTTCCCCCCCCAATTGCCAATAGAAACACAGTCTCCCTTCGTCCTTCCTTCCCAATTGCCAATAGAAACACAGTCTCCCTTCAGTCCTTCCTTCCCAATTGCCAATAGAAACACAGTCTCCCTTCAGTCCTTCCTTCCCAATTGCCAATAGAAACAGTCTCCCTTCAGTCCTTCCTTCCCAATTGCCAATAGAAACAGTCTCCCTTCAGTCCTTCCTTCCCAATTGCCAATAGAAAAAAGTCTCCCTTCAGCCCTTTCCCTTTCCCCAAAATGCCAATAGAAACACAGTCTCCCTTCAGTCCTTCCTTCCCAATTGCCAATAGAAACACAGTCTCCCTTCAGTCCTTCCTTCCCAATTGCCAAAGAAACACAGTCTCCCTTCAGCCCTTTCCCTTTCCCCAAAATGCCAATAGAAACACAGTCTCCCTTCAGCCCTTTCCTTCCCAATTGCCAACAGAAACACAGTCTCCCTTCAGTTCTTCCTTCCCAATTGCCAATAGAAACACAGTCTCCCTTCAGTCCTTCCTTCCCAATAGAAACACCGAGCCCTTGCAGGCTGTGTCTGTCACGAGTCCCCCTTTCGTTTGTCCTATCGGTGTGCACGCTGCCACAGTGCGCGAAACGCCACCTCTGCTTTTTTGTTTTGTGTTTGTTTGACCTTCTTTTCGGGGCTCGAACAGCATTGCTGGGCGTGACAAATAAAAAGGAAGACAAAAAAAAAAAAAAAAGCCTTGCTGTGCAGATGCTTGCATCAGTGGATGAGTCATGTTTATACTAATGTATATATTGTGTTTTCCTATCGGTGTGCATGCAGCCACAGCGCGCGAAATGCCCCTGATATAATCAGGGGTTTAATTTTTCCTTGTTTTTGGTGTTTGGGAATGGGGGGGTGTGTGTGTGTGTGTGTGTGTGTGTGTGGTGTGTGTGTGTGTTTTGTGTGTGTTTTTATGTATGTATATGGGGTGTGTGTGTGTGTGTGGGGGTGTGTGTGTGTGTGTGTGTGTGTGTGTGGTGGTCCGTGAGGTGTGTGTGTGTGTATGTGTGCGCGCGGGGTGGTCGGCGGGGTGTGTCCCCGCGTGTGTGGTGTGTGTGTGTGCGGCCGCGCTGGGGGGGGGGGGGGGGGGGGGGGAAAACCATTTCTCGCCGACCCGTTTGGAAGAGCGAGACGTCAGTGACTTTCAGTGATTCGTTACTTCTCGGATTCTAACGTCCCGTCACTGAACCGCGTAGGGTCACCTCAGGACGAATCGCACAGTCGCAGTTCTTTCACACCGGTTCCAGACACAGGCCATCAGTCACCAGTGTGTCCGAGGCGCTGTTACGATGTCCGGAACCAGCCATCTACTAGCTATCCTGCATGTACAGGAAGGACCGAGTTGGCCACGCACATAATGGGCAGTAATTGCCTGTGGAAACGGCGGTGATGAACGGCGGTGTGGGCACGGAGTCTGGCGGTCGTTTGCTGGGCGGTGCCAGCCTGCCACTGATCAGCAAGCTAGCCTTGTCGGAGCTGGGACAGGGAGAAGATCGCCATCTCGGCTTACAGCGCTTTTCCCCATTCTGGCTTCCAGTCATTTGTCTCTGTCTCTTTGTCTGTCAGTCTCTCTCTCTCTCTCGCTCTCTGTGTATGTCTCCGTCTCTGTCTGTCTGTCTCTGTCTCTCTGTCTGTCTGCTCTGTCTGTCTCTGTCTCTCTCTCTCTCTCTCTCTCTCTCTCTCTCTCTCTCTCTCTCTCTCTCCGAGGGGCTCAGACTCCCCACCCCCCTTCCAGTCATTTCTCTCTCTCAGCTTCCTGCACCCCTCTCTTCCCCCCCCCCCCCGCTCCCCCACCCCTTTCTCACGCTATCTCTCTCTCTCTCTTTAACCACACGCTACAACACACACACACACACACACACACACACACACACACACACACACACACATTTGTGTCTACTGCCCTAGTTAATAGAGAATCTTATACTCGCTTTCTTGCCACACCTCCCCCCATCTTTTAAACCACACACACACACACACACACACACACACACACACACACACACACACACACACACACACACACACACACACACACACACACACACACACTTACACACTGTAGTTGAGAATCTTATACTCGCTTTCTTGCCAACCCTCCCAACCCTCCTCTTTAAACTCCACCACACACACACACACACACACACACACACACACACGTTGTCTCTGCCTAGTTAATAAGATCTTATACTCGCCTTTCATTGCCCCCCTCCCCCACCCCACCCCCACCCCACCCGTCCTTCTTCTCTCGCGCTCAGATGTAATAACAATTTTTTATGCTTATCTATTATTCCCTTAGTGAGATCAGTCGTCCCCCCCCCCCCCTCTCCTTCTCTCGCTCTCATGTCATTTGTAGTTAAGGTTACTAGTATTGCCACTTTGTGACAGAATTAATACGTCTTGTCTCATTCTTCAGTCTCTCTCTCTCTCTCTCTCTCTCTCTCTTCCTCTCTTCCTTCTTCTCTCTCTCGCTCTCTCTCTGCTTCTCGCTCTTCTCTCTCTCTCCTCGTCTCTCTCTCTCTCTCTCTCTCTACTGTATGTAGCAAAATGTGTGTGCTTCCATTAGAGTGTTACAACAACAAACAAAAAATTGCGTGCGTATCTTAGTATGTCACATACTCACCTACAAAAAGTGTGCTTATCTTACTCAGTATTACCGCTACCGTTCAAACCATATGAATTTTTGACCTCGCCCCTCTCTCTCTCTCTCTCTCTCTCTCTCTCTCTCTCTCTCTCTCTCTCTCTCTCTCTCTCTCTCTCTCTCTCTCTCTCCCTTAGCTGGACTAAAGTTAACTAAGCCAAAGAAGGAACCACACTTTAGAGTTGTTCGCTTAACTTTGGTCTCATGCGTGTGTTTCGGCTTTACCGGTCAGTGTGTATGTGTGTGTGTGTGTTCATTCATGATCAATACGTGATCAATATGAAGACCTATAAATTTCACTTTTCAGATGTTAACGTTTGCCATTTCTACGCCTTTGGACTAACATATTTTTCGGGCATATTAGTTTCAGTTAAAACATTTACTTGAAACGGCAAGATTGCTTTTATTTTAAATCGAGGTAGAAGTCGGAAATTCGACCTTCCGTTTCACTCGCAACTGGGAAACTGAAACGGTGTCTTCTTCATTACGATGTTAAAGACGAATGTACCAAAATAAAATCTAAGAATATACTGCTGCCTCAGTATTATTGTAACATCTCTAGTGCGTGAAGGGATCAAATGTCGTCGAGCGATTCTATGGCCACTGCAACTGAGAACGCTAGCAGGTTAGGTTATAAACATGTCTGCGTTAATTACTTGCACGTGGCATCTCATGACTATCAGTTCAGAGTCCAGCACGCACACACACACCACACACACACACACACACACACAACACACACACACACACACACACACTGGCACACAACCACACTCACTCACTCTTCCACCTCTCTTTCAACTCGAATTCAAGTGGAGAATGAAAGTTCCAAATATTATTGAATCAAAAACGTAAGTCACAAGCATGTCATAAGCAGACAAAAGAAGGGATTAGAAGGCACAAAGGTTCGAAAAGCCAATATAGCTAGGTAAACTTTATCTGGTTGTCTCATTCCCTGAGAATTTAACATAAACAACAATTAAGTCAACACAAAATCGTTCGTGCGGGTTACGAAAGTCTGAGCTACAAACCTGTGAAAAGACAGTTCACAACCGGTGTATCATCAAAAACATCGCCTCACTTTATAATTTCTCAGTAGGGTCTTACACTGAATTTATAGAAGAAAACTTTAAGGTATCTTCCAAGTCTGTGGATAGTGGAAGATGGAATACACAAGAGAATTATTTATGGAAAAGTCAAACAAGCTAATCGCGGACTATCGCGGAGCTGGCCTTTTCACATAATATTAAATAGAAAAGTCGAACCTGTTAATCGCGGATACGCGGAACAGGCTTTATCTAATCAGTAAAATAAAGGAACTCCATTAGGAGGTTTAGATCAGAATGGAAAAAATGGAGCCAGGCCCGGATAACGAACCTGACCTCTCAGTCAGAACATCTGTAGCGAAACACAGTTTAAGATTCAACACATCAATCATGAAATGAAAACAAGTGTTATAACTCATATATTTGAAACAACTCGTGGCTACCCCTGTACTTAATCATTTAAGCGAACGTGAAAAATAATAAAACATCAGCGACGCTAGATCTCAAACCATAAAAACAACAACAATCAAACAACAATAAACATCAGTCAGGAACTAGGAAGGTAAAAGATAGTCAAACCAACCTGTTGAACGTGGATTGAATTGAGCCAAAACACTAGTTGCACGAATGAAAAACTTTGACTTGGAGACTGACCTGGAGGCTCGGCAAAGTGACACAAAAGAGGACACACGGTCCTTAAACTTCTGTGAGGGCGAGTGGTGCAGGGGATGATGATGATGAAGTGTTGCTTAATGTCCTCAGATGTCAGTTGACATATTAGGGACAAGCTGAGACCAATGCCGAAGCATGGTTCAATATAGCTTTACGTCCACGGAAACCAGAAGGCTCGTTAGGACGGACAGCCCAGGACGGCCACCTCGACTCTCACACAGCTCCTGAACTATGCGTTTTCGGGGGATTAAAATGGAGGGTCTTTTATACCTTCATAAATACGGCATCGTTGGTCCAGAATTTGGAATAAAAGAAGAATTTGTAACAGAATAGGGAAGGCAGCTCTTCCATGCCCTTGCATGTACAGGGAGGCTTGTTGTCTACAGCTCGGCGAACTGACCGCCGACTTTGTCCTCTGTACACAGATCTAAGAAACAGATTTCTTGAACAAAAAGGTACTCAGTCGTCACAGGACATATTAGGATGGAAAACCATTAAAGGCTGTGGACTGCTAACATCTTCCATGCTATCAACAAAAGAAAACTATATATAGATGTGTATGCACTTGGGTTGATACCATGACTCTAGAAATGACTCCACTTCATTGGCCGACACATATTAGTATGTCGTCATCTACCATTATAATGTTTCATTATTTCGGTGTGTTTTGTCCGCTTTTGCTTGTTTGTTTGTTTGTTGTTTGGTTTCGTTTGTCTGTTTGTGTTTGTTTTGTTGTTTGTATGTCTTATTTGCCTGTCTGTGTGTTATGGGGTTTGTATATGAACTCATGGCCAAAATACAATAAACCACCTGAAGTCTGAAGTCTCTCTCTCTCTCTCTCTCTCTCTCTCTCTCTCTCTCTCTCTCTCTCTCTCTCTCTGTCCCAGCAATTACTGGCTGTTAGGAAGGTCCAAACGGACCTCATGCTACTACTATCTTCATGTGTAAAAAAAAATCGCGTTTTTTTCTTCACTCTCTCTCTCGCTTTTTTTTTTTTTTTTTAATGCATGGAGTGCGTACATCTGGTGCTTGTCTAATCCATCTATTTGTATACAGTGTTGACCACAGCAAACACAACTTTCTTTTTAATTGAACGTATTTCTTCCTCTCTCCCATCCCTTCTGTGGGGGTCGGAGGGGGGGGGGGGGTGTGCGGGTGGGGGGGGGGGGTGCAGAGACGAAAGGTTGGGGGGGGGGGTCACAGATTTC
>JABMCL010002828.1:292500-302500 GCA_018857735.1 Alviniconcha marisindica | reverse complement strand
CGGACCGACCGCCTTCCGCACTCCGCCGGCAGTCAAAGAGTTAACCCGCGACTGATTCATGGTGCTCGACCTTTTCGACACCGAGGCGTCCTCGAGGAGGTCTTGGCGAAGGACCGAGATCCCAGGCACGGTACATGATCAGGCCTGAGAGTGAATAGGACGTGCTGGAAATCTGTGTGACCCCCCCCCCCCCTCCACCCCCTCCAACCTTTCGTCTCTGCACACCCTCCCCCTCCCACCCCCACAGAAGGGATGGGAGAGAGGAAGAAATACGTTCAATTAAAAAGAAAGTTGTGTTTGTTGTGGTCAACACTGTATACAAATAGATGGATTAGACAAGCACCAGATGTACGCACTCCATGCATTAAAAAAATCAAAAAAAAAGAGAGAGAGAGAGAGAGAGAGAGAGAGAGAGAGAGAGAGAGAGAGAGAAAAGATTAACACATGAAGATAGTAGTAGCATGAGGTCCGTTTGGACCTTCCTAACTGCCAGTAATTGCTGGGACAGAGAGAGAGAGAGAGACTTCAGACTTCAGGTGGTTTATTGTATTTTGGCCATGAGTTCATACACAAACCCCATAACACACAGACAGACAAATAAGACATACAAACAACAAAACAAACACAAACAGACAAACGAAACCAAAAAAAAACAAACAAACAAACAAACAAAAGCGGACAAAACACACCGAAATAATGAAACATTATAATGGTAGATGACGACATACTAATATGTGTCGGCCAATGAAGTGGAGTCATTTTTAGTAGTCATGGTATCCACCCAAGTGCATACACATCTATATATAGTTTTCTTTTGTTGATAGCATGGAAGATGAACTTTGATAGCAGTCCACAACCTTTAATGGTTTTCCATCCTAATATGTCCTGTGACGACTGAGTACCTTTTTGTTCAAGAAATCTGTTTCTTAGATCTCCGTATTGAGGACAAACCAGTTGAAAGGAAGTGATCTTCATTTTCAACCTGGTTTGGGCAAAACACAGTTTTAATTTGTAGGACAGTCACTGTATCTACACATGTTGCTGTTTATTGGAAGTACACCAAGTCGGAATTGCGTCAGTGCTATCTGATAGATATGTTTCTGCTTCAAACATAACTTTGAAAGATCAATACGTTTCATATCTTTCTTTATCTCTGATGTCAGCAGTCCACTCCTGGGTGAACATGTCTAACAGACGTCTCCAACACCCTGTTGTAACCATACAAAGTAAAAGCCAGTTTTACACAGGACAGAGAGAGAGGTTTTCGCGGCATTGTGCGAAAAATTACTCCATATTATTGATATTGAATAAATTTTTATTGACTCGTGCACCAAACACTTCATCTATACAAAAAACACTCCTGTGCTACGGTGTGTGTGTGTGTGTGTGTGTGTGTGTAGGGAGGGAGGGGGGGGGGTTGTTTTGTTTTTCATGGAATGGTGGCTTTGGGTGTGTGAGAGTGAGAGTTAAAACTGGACAAGGCAGTGTCCATAAACACACAAGTTGGAAGAGAAAGGTACACGAGCCTCCGACACGATTTAAACGTGATCCAAATACGTAAAAAGTTTAAAAAAAAGAACGCTGTTCATTACGAAAACAAAAACAAAACAAAAAAAACAAAGAAGAAGAAAAAGAAAAAGCAAGCACACAAGTCTTTCGAGTGCTAATTAACGCCCTTGAGTGTTGATTCTGCGCGAGCGCTCCGGGCTTCGTTCTGTATCAGATTTTTGCTATTTATTACGACAAAACACAACATGCAGTTCAAACGTGGTTTAGTCGGTCGAGCCTGACCAGTGGATAGGCCGAACTGATGCACAGCGGACCGTTCTTAACTACACTCTGGTCACCGTCATAAATTATGGATTAGGGTCAGAAGCTGATTTACAATGGACCATTCGTCGTAATGAGAGAGGTCACGGCGGGTCACAAATTCGAAAACGAGACTGATTGGGCACAACATTGACCTCGGGTCACTCTTAATGAGTGCGCACGGTCAGGGCGAGTTACGAGGTCGAAAGCGAGACTGGGCACAGCACTGACTTGGAGTCGTTCTTAATGAGCTTGCATGATCACGTCGGATCTCCTGATCGAAGGCCGCGAGGTTGGATCGCCATTTTTGCACACTCCAACCTCGCGTTCGATCTCGTGATTCGCAGTGCACCAGCTCATTAAAAATTGCCCCGAGGCCAGCGCTGTGCTTGATCTCGCTTTCCAGTTCGTGACCGGAGGGCGACATGACTCAGTCATGAATATTCTTAAGAATGGTCAGCAGTGATGAACATTTCAGCTGTGATATTTGGTGATAAAACGACTGGATGCCTATCCATAAATAATGCAGCAATGAGTTTAGTCAGTGTTGGGTCTCTTGGTGGGCTTGGGACCACTGAATCTGTGACTACAGCCATAGCCATAGCCACGAGAAACGCCACATTACACATGCGTTTGTGGGTGGATGTCAGTGGAAGAAGCCGGGGCAGGCGAGAGGGGGACAGAATGTGAGAGTGATATATATATATATATATATATATATATAGAGAGAGAGAGAGAGAGAGAGAGAGAGAGAGAGAGAGAGAGAGAAAATTACGTATTTTTTACGTATTTATTGTTATTTCAAATGTGCCTTCTTGAGCCCATGTGTCAAAGGACAATTTTCATTTTTATGCTTTGTATATTGATGAATAATAAAGATGTATTTGATTTGATTGACTTTCTGATTGACGATTTTTTTGTGGTTGTTCGATGTTTCGAGACCCGAATCCAGACGTCACCACTGCATGTCTGCACTTCGGTGCTTTTTTCCGGGATAAAGAATGAACAGGTATGGGAGCAAGTCTGTCGGGTAAGGGGCGGGGTTGGTGGGTGGGTGGGGTGGGAACAGATCCAGCCCCAAAACCCTCGCGTTTGTTGTGGCCAACGCTGTGTGCACAGAGAGAACTCGAACTCGAAAACTTTATTTTTCAAGGATTGTAGTTTAGGTTCATTTAGGCCTGTCAAACAACTAGTCCTTGCTAAACTACTGATTAAGTGAAAAATGGAGAAAAAAGACAAGATAAACCTTACAAACTCTGTTAATATATTAATATTTAAGCAGGAGAGAGTGGGAGACAGACAGACAGAGGTCAGACGGGCAGATGATCTGTGGCACACAGATAGGCAGGCAGATAGACATTGCAGACAGATAGATAGATGGGTGGGTGTATGGATAGAGTAGACGGGTAGATATGGACAGACACTGCAGACAGATGGGTGGGTAAAAGATATAGGGCAGACACTGCAGCAGACAGAGATGGGTGGGTGTATGGATAGAGTAGACAGGCAGATATAGACAGACACTGCAGACAGACAGATAGATGGGTGGGTGTATGGATAGACTGAGTAGACAGGCAGATATAGACAGACACTGCAGACAGATAGATAGATGGGTGGGTGTATGGATAGAGTAGACGGGTAGATATGGACAGACACTGCAGACAGATGGGTGGGTGAGTGAATGGATAGACCGAGTAGACAGACAGATATAGACAGACACTGCAGACAGACAGATAGATGGGTGGGTGGATGGATAGACAGTAGACAGGCAGATATAGACAGACACTGCAGATAGATGGGTGGGTGTACGGATAGACAGAGTAGACAGGCAATATAGACAGACACTGCAGACAGACAGATAGATTTGGGTGGGTGGGGGAAACTGGAATAGACAAAGGGGGGGTAGACAAAGGCAGCTATAGACAGACACTGCAGACAGATAGATGGGTGGGTGTATGGATAGACCGAGTAGACAGGCAGATATAGACAGCACTGCAGACAGACAGATAGATGGGTGGGTGTATGGATAGACAGGTGACAGCAGATTGCAGAACTGCAGACGAAGATGGGTGGGTGAGTAATGGATAGACAGGGTAGACAGGCAGAATGACAGACACAGACGACAGATGATGGGGGTGTTGATAGACAGAGTAGACAGGCAGATATAGACAGACACTGCAGATAGATGGGTGGGTGTACGGATAGACGGAGTAGACAGGCAGCTATAGACAGACACTGCAGACAGATGGGTGGGTGTGTGGGTGGATGGATAGACAGAGTAGACAGGTAGATACGGAGAGAGGCTGCAGACAGACAAATATTCTTGTGTGTTTGAATACCTTTTGGGCTGTGTCCAGTAGAAAAGGCTGCCTGCTTTTGAATCTCCGAATCCGCGGCATGGTTCAGACGATAATGTGATTTTGCATGACAGTGTCAACGGCAAACTCCACGATTCGGTTTACGACATTCTTCCTCCAACCACTGCCACAACCGGCTCCGCCTTAGCCAGAGTCTGCGAAAATAGGTCTGTCCGCTAAATGGCGGTTTTTCGTTGATGCTCAAATGGCAGCAAGTTTGCAAACACGCAGACAACTGAAATTCTATCGGGCCGCATTTTTCTTGTTTATAGCTGCTCGCAGTGCGTATGCCAGCACAAACAGAATGACCAAAATTGTTCGAGTCGAGACGAGGCTCTTTTCTTTCCCGGGGTCCACGTGCACGATGTTCACGTGCGTGCTTTGACTCTGTGTTGCTCCCACGTGACAATCTTAGCACTCAGACCCGTGGACCGACAGCTATACCCGATGTTCACGTGCGTGCTTTGTCGCTGTGTTGCTTCCACAGTTGCAGTACTCAAACCCATGGACCTATATATGTGTTACTAATAGAGATGGACTAGTGCAGTATAGACTGATGGAGTATGGACTAGTGCAGTATGGACTGGTGGAGTATGGACTAATGGAGTATGGACTAGTGCAGTATGGACTAGTGGAGTATGGACTAATGGAGTATGGACTAGTGGAGTATGGACTAATGGAGTATGGACTAGTGCAGTATGGACTAATGGAGTATGGACTAGTGCAGCATGGACTAATGGAGTATGGACTTGAGCAGTATGGACTAGAGCAGTATGGACTTGTGTAGTATGGACTAGTGGAGTGCGGACCAGTGCAGTATGGACCAGGGCAGTATGGACCAGGGCAGTATGGACTAATTTGTTATGTAAGTTCATGCTCAGACCTTTTGCAAGGTTTACCGAGGTCGCTGACAGAATGGGACTAGGGGCGATGAGGTCGGCAGACAGAGGCCGCGAAGGTAAGAAGTACCCTTCAGTGGCGGAACCACTGGTTACGGCAGAGTTTGCAGGATGGGTGCCGGAAAGCGAGGCGGGCTTGGAGTGTGTATAACTGCTCTTTCTAAAGCCCGTTCTTAATTGGGCGAATGTTTCTTCGCGAACCTAGTTGGAAGTATTCGGCGAACCTGTTTGGTTCTTAATTGGGCGAACTTTTCTTCGCGAACCTAGTTGGAAGTATTCGTCGAAGCTATATTCGGGGTCCAAAAAGCTTCGCTCAACATGTTCTGGGAACATTCGCCCTATTCGACGATCATTGCCTCTGATTGGCTGAGAGCAGAGCTCTCCTGTGGATGAAGAAAAATGAAAATAAAAATGGATGACGGTGTCGCTAGGTTCTTCACTCGCTTCGGAGGGATTTTTTTAATTTGTTGACTTGTGGGAGGTGCAGCCTTCTCTCGGAGACCCAGAATGAGATAGTAGTTAGTTGAATTACCCTGTGAGGGATGATTAAAGTATATTGACTTTAGCCTACATTTTTTATCATGCTGTCTGCTGCGCGTCTGCCGCAAGTTCGGGCCGAAGCTTGCATCTCATTACAAGCCAGTTGAGAACGAAGTAATTTGGACTGTCCGAACCATGTTCGGCGAACTAAAAGTTCAATTAAGAAACGAATCATAGTTCGTCGAACTCTCCGAAGTATGTTCGGCGAACAAACATTCGCCCAGGTAGGTAGTGTTGCTTAATGTCCTCAGATGTCAGTTGACATAGTAGGGACAAGCTGAGACCAATGCCGAAGCATGGTTCAGTATAGCTTTACGTCCACGGAAACCAGAAGGCTCGTTAGGACGGACAGCCCAGGACGGCCACCTCGACTCTCACACAGCTCCTGAGCTATGAACGGGCTTAAAGGAGGTCCTCCGTGGAAGCCCAGACTGGAATCAAACTGCAAGCACTGGTTTACGACATCCTTCCTCCGGCCTCTGTCATAACTGATTACGCCGTGTTGGAGCTCAAATGGCAGTAAGTTCCTAACAGACAACTCAGATTGTATCAGGCTTCTCTTTAATAACTGACGACGTTGCTTACGCCATCACAAATAACACAAAAATCGTTTGAATCGAGACGGAACTCTCTTTCGTATCTGAGGCAGACACGCCTCGTGTTTATGTGCTTGCTTTGGCGCTGTGTTGCTTCCAGGGTCTTATTAATACCCGATCATTTCGGAGGGCGCTGACAGCGTCGATGGACAGCTGCGCGGAGATTCAGTTGCGTAATCAATTCTGGCAGAATTTGGAGGAAGGTGCCGGAAAGCGATGCTCGGAGTGTGGGCTGGAATGTGTCGATGGTCGACACAAACTCCAAGCACTGGTTTACGACATCCTTCCTTCGAGGATGCTCGGAGTGTGTGGTCGACATACACCTTCGAAAATTCCTGTGGGTGTACTGCCCTGGACATGCCGGAGTGATGGGAAATGTCCGAGCAGGTAGACTGGCGGGCAAAGCAACCTTCACAAGTGGCTTGCTTCTCGGAAGATCTGAAGTGTTGAGGTGCTTGAGACACTACCTGAGGGCATAAACTATATCCAAAGACATCACACCGTCGATCGCCCGGAGGAGAGAGGCGTGGAAAGAGGAAGCGCTAAACGATCTTCCTTGAAAGGAGGAGAGAGGGCCATCGTCAGTCAGACGAGCTATTGGAACTGTTTCATCGTCAGTCAGACGAGCTATTGGAACTGTTTCATCGTCAGTCAGACGAGCTATTGGAACTGTTTCATCGTCAGTCAGACAAATTATCGGAAGGCGCCGTTGGGGAAAATTGTGAGAGACGGGGTGGAACGCATATGGGCTTTTCCGAGCGCACAGATACCATCTTGAACTGGACTGACCTATACTGAACTCAGTGGCATGGCCTCTGCCCCGGCCCATAATAATCTTGCAGCTGATACCACTTGCCGTGTGGCTGTGCTGGGACCCAGCTGTCGTCGGGACCAGCGGCTGGAACAGTGGCAATAACAATTAGTACAATAGTGACTCGGCTGCGCGCGGTTTTATTGACTGACACTTTGCACGGGTCGTTGGTCACTGATATGCTACATAGTTACACGCATCAGCGGTTCCGTCACACGCGTAGGGCACGCTTGTGCTTTTTGGTTGGTTTGGTTGATTGTTTTTTGCTTTTTGTTTTTAACCCGGCTGTCGTGTCATGGTCAGAACGAGTCGTACTAACAGCTCCCCCGTCCCCCCCCCCTCCCACTGCCCGCACCCGCCTCCTTCCCCCCCCCCCCCCCCCCCCCATCTCCCCACCCCCCCACGGCGCCCCCCCCCATCCTCCGCCCCCCCCCCATCTCGGGCCCCCCTATCTCCGCCCCCCAATTCCGGTGCCCCCATCTCGGCTCCCCCCCATCTCCGTCCCCCCCCCCCCCATCTGGCCCCCCCGCCCCCCATCTCGCCCCCCCCCCCCCTCATCTCCGGCCTCCAATCAATACAATCTTTCTCTATTCGCGCATGAATCAGTGGAGAGGGCGATATGTGGTATCAATTATTCATGTAGATTTGTGAGAGGGGAACGAGCTGGCCGCTGCGCCAAAGACCGCGCCAAGCTGGGTGCGGTGTGGACTAGTGCAGTATGGACTAGTGCAGTATGGACTAGCGCAGTATGGATTAGTGCAGTATGGACAAGCGCAGTATGGAGTATGGACTAATGGAGTATGGACTAGTGCAGGATGGGCTGATGGAGTACGGACTAGCGCAGTATGGACTATTGCAGTATGGACTAGTGCAGGATGGACTAGTGGACTATGGACTAGTGCAGTATGGACTGATGAAGTAGGGACTAGTGCAGTATGGAGTATGGACTAGCACAGTATGGTTAATGGAATATGGACTAGTGCAGGATGGACTAGTGGAGTATGCACTAGTGCAGTATGGACTGATGTAGTATGTACTAGTGCAGTATGTAGTACGGACTAGTGCAGTATGGGGTATGGTATAGTGCAGTATGGACTAGTGCAATATGCAGAATGGGCTAGTGGTCTAGTCAGTATGGAGTAGGACTGCAGTATCTGGAGTATCGGACTAGTCAACATGGTCTAGTCAGTATGAGTATGGACTAGTGCAGTATGGACTAACAGAGTATGGACTAGTGCAGTATGGAGTATGACTAGTGCAGTATGGAGTAATGCAATATGGTTTAGTGCAGTATGGGGTATGGACTAGTGCTGTATAGACTAGTGGGGTATGGTCTAGTGCAGTATGGAGTAGGGACTGGTATGAGTATGGACTAGTGCAAATGTCTAGTGCAGTATCGAGTATGGACTAGTGCAGTATGGACTAACAGAGTATGGACTAGTGCAGTATGGAGTATGACTAGTGCAGTATGGAGTAATGCAATATGGTTTAGTGCAGTATGGGGTATGGACTAGTGCTGTATAGACTAGTGGGGTATGGTCTAGTGCAGTATGGAGTAGGGACTGGTATCGAGTATGGACTAGTGCAACATGGTCTAGTGCAGTATCGAGTATGGACTAGTGCAGTATGGGCTAATGCAGTATGGGGTATGGACTAGAGCAGTATGGACTAGTCAGGTATGGTCCAGTGCAGTATGGGATATGGTCTAGTGTAGTATGGAGTGTGGACCAGTGCAGTACGGAGGATGGAGTAGTGCAGTATGGACTAATGCAGTATGGGGTATGGACTAGTGCAGTAAGGACTAGTGAGGTATGGTCCAGTGCAGTATGGAGTATGGACTAGTGCAGTATGGGGTATGGACTAGTGCAGTATGGACTAGTGGAGTATGGTCTAGTGCAGTATGGGATATGGTCTAGTGCAGTATGGAGTATGGACCAGTGCAGTACGGAGTATGGATTAGTGCAGTATGGACCAGTGCAGTATGGGGTATGGACTAGTGCAGTAAGAACTAGTGAGGTATGATCTAGTGCAGTATGGGGTATGGTCTAGTGCAGTATGGACTAATGCGGTATGGGGTATAGACTAGCGGAGTAAGGACTAGTGAGGTATGGTCCAGTGCAGTATGGGGCATGGTCTAGTGCAGTATGGGGTATGGACCAGTGCAGTATGGGGTGTGGACCAGTGCAGTATGGGGTATGGACCAGTGCAGTATGGAGTATGGACCAGTACAGCATAGCCTAATGGAGCCCAGTCGCCGACACGAGCTTTCAGCCGTCGCGCTGTGTAGGTTACGGGCAAACCCGTGGAGTGACGACAGACAATCCGGCCCAGGATTTATGTTTCCTCTAGTTCTTTCCGGTCTCTATTGACCGTCGACAGCTCCTTGGCCTTGATGTATATGCTCGCTTCCGTATTGTCCGTGTGTGTGTGTATTGACCAGTCACGGCTGTGGAGCTGTTGAACAAGGGGGAAATGGGAGCGACTGCAGGGGCCCGGCTTCCCAAAATGGCCACTGACGTGCGGGTTTGGACCAGGTGACGGTCCGCTGGCACGTGGATCATGTCGGATGGGTTGGGTGTAACGTGAGAGATTACTAGCGGACTATGTAAAGAACATCGACGTGGGTGATATATATATATATATATGTAGAGAGAGAGAGATGTTTTGAAACGTGCACACACGCACGCCGGCACACACACACACACACACGCACGCACGCACGCACGCTCGCTCGCTCGCACGCACGCACGCACGCGCGCACACACATACACACACATACACACACACACACGCACGCACACGCACGCACGCACATGCACACGCACACCACCCACACATACACAGACATGACGCGAAAACTGGGTATTGATATTAGTTGGGATGGAGGGACTGTGGCTGAATAAATGAGTTTTCAGTTTCGGCAGGTAATGGAAGTAAAGTTTAACAACAACATGGGAAACAGTTTGATATATGACTACATCGCTTGTC
>JABMCL010002828.1:285000-287500 GCA_018857735.1 Alviniconcha marisindica | reverse complement strand
TGTGGTGTTTGTAGACAAACGGTGGGAGTTGCTTTCAGACAAGCTGATCGATGTCTGTTCCATGCTAATTCAGTGGCGGAAATAAAAACAATAAGACATAAAAGCCTTTGCTTGTCTGTCAGCAATGTTAAGCCAGTAATACTCGATTTGTTTTGCCGGACGGAGCGGGGTATTGAAATACCCTGATACTACAAAAAGCCTTCCAGTTTTTGCAACCGTCTAAAAAAATAAAAAAATAGGGAAGGGGTGGAGGGGGCGGTGGGGGGGGGGGTAGGGGTTGGGGGGGTTGGGGGGGATAGTAAACCACCCCGTCCGTGTACAAAGGAAGTCCTTCTTGTTCATGCCAGCAGAGTACAAACATTACGCACAGCTGAAACAGGCTAGAAAACAGCAACACGCACACAAAAAACAGTGCATCCTTAATGTGAGACCGTGGGCACAAATGGGTTAATTGCTAACACCTCCAGGCACTCAGGTCAGTGTTGTGTCACTAATGGCTTGGAGGGCATGAGATGAGCAAGACAGATACCCAACTATTAATGGGACCTGGCAGTTTTACAGGCAGGTGGAGGGACAGGCAGGCAGGCAGATAATTAGACAGGCAAACGGTGTGTGTTTGAGGACAGACAGACAAGCAAACGGACAGGCAGGCAGGTAGGCAGGCAGCCAAACAATCAGACAAGCAAACGGGCTGGCAGACAGCCAGGCAGGCAGGCAGGCAGGCAGGCAGGCAGGCAAGCAAGCAGCCAAAAAGACAAACAAATGGGCAGACAGGCGGAGCAAACAACGGACAAAGTTAACTGAGGTGAGAGAGACATACGGAGCAAGTGACAAAGTTAAGTGCGGTAAGAGAGACATACGGAGCAAGTGACAAAGTTAAGTGAAGTGAGGGAGACAGAAGGAGCAAGCGACAAAGTTAAGTGAAGTGAAGGAGACAGACGGAGCAGACAACAGACAAAGTGAAGTGAAGTGAAGGAGACGGACGGAGCAAGCGACAAAGTTAAGTGAGGGAGACAGAAGGAGCAAGCGACAAAGTTAAGTGAAGTGAAGGAGACAGAAGGAGCAAGCAACAAAGTTAAGTGAAGTGAAGGAGACAGAAGGAGCAAGCGACAAAGTTAAGTGAAGTGAGGGAGACAGAAGGAACAAGCGACAATGTTAAATGAAGTGAGGGAGACAGAAGGAGCAAGCGACAAAGTTAAGTGAAGTGAAGGAGACAGAAGGAGCAAGCGACAAAGTTAAGTGAAGTGAGGGAGACAGAAGGAACAAGCGACAATGTTAAGTGAAGTGAGGGAGACAGAAGGAGCAAGCGACAAAGTTAAGTGAAGTGAGGGAGACAGAAGGAGCAAGCGACAAAGTTAAGTGAAGTGAGGGAGACAGAAGGAGCAAGCGACAAAGTTAAGTGAAGTGAAGGAGACAGACGGAGCAAACAGCAGACAAAGTTAAGTGAAGTGAGGGAGACAGACTGAGCAACAAAGTTAGGTGAAGTGAGGGAGACAGACGGAGCAGACAAAGTTAAGTGAGGGAGACAGAAGGAGCAAGCGACAAAGTTAAGTGAAGTGAGAGAGACAGACGGAGAAAACGACAGACAAAGTTAAGTGAAGCGAGGGAGACAGACGGAGCAAACAGCAGACAAAGTTAAGTGAAGTGATGGTGACAGACAGAGCAAGCGACCGACAAAGTAACCGAAGGGAGGGAGGCAGACAGAGTTAATTACGCGCCGCCTAGCCCCGGAATGTTGAAGTGGTGTGGGGTGGCAAAACCCACACTGACAGTGGGGCTCCATCGCTGTCCCCCTACTCTCTGTTGGCGTGCATGCAACAACACAATGGACCAGGGAGGCTGCGACACTGAGAGAGAGAAAGGACCCGGGGGTGGCGGGTTGGCGTGGTGGGGATGGGGGGGGGGGGGGGGGGGGGGGGGGGGGGGGGGGGGGAGGAGGGAGGGCAGTCTTCAAACGGAGGGTGCTGAGGCTTGCAGCATCGCTGACGCGTCGCGTGCAGGTGCGGCGACAGGCAAGCGGGCCGGAAAAGTGAATCCTGATTAATACAGTTATGTCGGCAGGTTGGCCGGCGTGGTGGCCGATGTTAAGACCCACACTCCGAGCACCGTTTTCCGGCACCTTCCTTCCAAACTCTGCCAGATTTAGTTACGTCACTGAAGGGGCACTCTTTATCTCCGCGCAACTGTCCACCGACGCGGTCAGCGCCCCCCGAAAGACTGTGGAAGCAACCTAGACGCATCCACCCCGGGTAAGCAAAGAGTTCCGTCTCGATTCAAACGATTTTGGTTTGATTTGAGCTGGCGTAAGCAACATGGTCAGTTATAAAACAAACGTCTGATATAATCTGAGTTGTTTGTAACAAACTTACTACCGTTTGAGCACCAACAAAAAACTGCTCGTTAGCTGACAGTTTTCTGGACCCTATGGCGTAACTAAATACGGCAGTGGTTGAAGGAAGGGTGTCGTAAACCAGTGCTTCAGTGGAGTTTGGTTACGACC
>JABMCL010002828.1:15000-280000 GCA_018857735.1 Alviniconcha marisindica | reverse complement strand
GTGTGTGTGCTGTGCGTTTGTGTGTGTGGGGCGGGGGGTGTGGGGGGGCGGGGTGTCACGCTGTTTTGTGTGTGTGTGTTGGGGGGAGGGGAGTGTCTGTGTGCAAATTAAGTTGTTTATAGTCAGTAAGTATACTCATGTGTGCGCGTGTGTGTATGTGTATATATGTGTGTGTGTGTGAGGCTGTGTGCGTCATTGTATGCGCTTAGAATAGTCTCTCCGGGCAAGACTTTTACGCTTGTAAATACTTCAATGATAATTAGTAGTAGCTTGCAGAGCTTCAACCAGGTCAGAGTTTATAATGAGTGGCCACTAGACTTACGTTAGCTAGGGGTGAGGTGGGAATGTTGGGGGGGGGGGAGGGGGGAGAATGTTCAACAGTTACTCCGACATCCTTATGCAAGTTACTTGGGTGGGACGAAACTAGTTTCCCTTCCTAGCAACAAACTCACAATGATTATGCTTACATTTCCTCGTCGTGGGGTGGTTTAGTTCGTTTTGTAATTTATACTTGTTATTGGCCTGTTGCTGGTTTGCCGTGGCTTCCTCTTGACGTCAGTGGCTGAGATACTATGGCTCTGCCCCTCCCCCAGCCAGGGGCGTCATTATTAAAGGGAAACTGAACCCGAGAAGCATGTGAGCCGGTCTGGCCCAGCGGTAAGGCGTTAGGGTGGTAAGCAGAAGGGCCTCGGCTCGATCCCGCTTCGGCTCTGCTTTCTCTTCAAAAAGGTTGTGGTCTGTGGACACTGTCTTATGATATATCCAAGTCAAGCTTACTTTATAGATTGTCCCTAATATGCTTTTAGCATCTGAGGACATTAAACAAAAACTCAACAACAACAAAGGACACTGTCTTGTGACTTTGTCCATCACAATTCAGTGAGACATTAAAATGGCTCTCATCGCTGCCCATCTTAATGCAGGAGTCATTCTGGAGGTGACAGTGTAGCGATAGGTATATAATCTCCCTCGTACCCCACCTCCATACCCCCCCCCCCCCCCCCACACACACACACACACACACTTGTGGCTTTTGTGGACGTTCAGCGCCATGTTTACTTACTTACCAAGAAGCATCACAGCCCAGGAGCTGTGTGAAAGTCGAGGTGGCGGTACTGGGCCGCCCGTCCCCAATAAGCCGTCTGGCCTCTGTGGACGTAAAGCAACATTAAACTTGAACCAAGAAACATCACTAGGCTTCGTCGATAGATTTTTTTTTTTTTTTTTAAATAACTAAACACAACAGCCTTTTTACTGTGTTCTTTTCATCCTGTAAAAAAAAAAAAAATCGACGTGTAAAAAATGTAATAAAGATCGACGTTTCAAAATCGCAAAAACACGACTGTGAGTGCCATTTGGTGTCCAGCAGTCCGTATCAGTGACGTCATAAACACGGCCAGCGTGTGCGGCGAAAGTATCAAACGCGTCATGAGCCAGCTTTTTTCTGCTCTTCATTGCCAAAGAACGAACCAACATGGCTGCGTCTTGGGGAGCTCAGATCTGAAGCAGAAAAATGATTCTTTTGTGTACATATTGATAGAACTACCAAATGAAGCGTGACGAACACCAAATGAAGCGTATAGACAAAAGTGTTTACACAGCTGCTACGTTTTTTAGGTCAGCTTGCGTCTCTAGTTCAGCTCTGTTTCCCTTTAAGACAATATAACCCCAAAATGTCATGTGCCCGAAACTCCACCTATTTCCGTCTGAAATGTACAATGCCAGTGAGAACCAGAACGTCGAGGCTGGCAAAAATAAACTCTCTCTCTCTCTCTCTCTCTCTCTCTCTCTCTCTCTCTCTCTCTCTCTCTCCTCTCTCTCTCTCTCTCTCTCTCTCTCTCAAACTACTGAACAAAGAAAGCAATGCTGGAGAAAGAAGACTACATGAATGGGTGTGTTGTTGTTTTTTAAAGGGAAAATATGGTGGAATAGAAATTGCCATTTATAACCCACCCGGCGCCGAAAAGAGAGAGAGAGGAGGGAGAGACAGGGAGAGGGAGAGAGTGGGGGGGGGGGGAACGAGAAAAGGAGATGGGGAGGGAGGGGATACAGGGTATTTGAAAGGAGATGGAGATGGGTAGTTTCCTGAAATGAGTCGTCGTTTCTTGGGGTAATCACCACAAATTTACGGTCGTCGGACAAAGCTTTTGGATGCTGAATTTGGCCTGAAAACTGAAACGGGCTGCCGATCGCTGCTATTTTGAGGGTTGTTTTTTTGGTTGAGTGGTTGTCGTCGTCTTCTTCTTCTTCTTCTTCTCCTTTCCTTTTTTTTAGTTTTTGTTTTTGTTTTTTGATAGTTTTCCTTTCGTTGATTGGAGACAACTGTATGCAGTGAGGACTGGTTTTGATTTTCTTTTATACGATCTGTTTGTTTGCTCAGTCAGCTATATGCGGTTGGTTGGTTGTGCTTTGGCTTAGCTGTCAAACATGTCGGTCAGCGAATATTGAAATGTATGCACGTTTTTAAAACTTTGATTGTGGAATTTGTGGCAATTTTTTTAATTTATTTTTAATATCGAACGCCAAAACCAAAAAAAAAAGGGAAAAGGTCGGTTTTTTTTTGGGGTTAAAACAAATTAAAGGGCCATTTAGTAAACCCTGCATTGGGGGGTGGGTGGGGGGGGGGGGGAGGGGCCCGGAAAAAAAGTTGTTTTGGGGTGGGGGAAGGGGGGAAAAGTAGGGGGGTTTGGGGTCCCATTTAAAGGTACGTCTTCGGACAAAAAATTGAACTCGAACACAAAAACGAAGAACGTCTGTTTTGTTCGTTCATGCATGAGAAGCTGGAGGCTAATCTTGTTATAAATAAAGAAGAGTCTGTCAGTCTGGCTGTGTCACGCCATGAATGATTGGTCTGGCTCTCGACCCGCCGACCCACTGAACCTGTTGAGGTCCCCACCGAAACTAAAACAAGAATGACTGCTAGCGTTCTGAAACCAGACACATCAACACCAACAACAACAAAAAGTTTAAAAGAACGCTATTTATTACGACAAAACACAACATGCGAATTTTCGGGTAGGCTCCTTTTTTCAAGCTACAAAACAACACTTTAAAAACAGTTGAACGGTGGGCACAAAGCCAAGGACATCACACCATCGATCGCCTGGAGGGAGAGGCGTAAAGAGGAAGCCCCTTAAAAAACGACCTTCCCCTTGAAAAAAGGGGACGGGAAACTTCTGAGAGACGGGGTGGAGCGCATATGGGCCTTTCCGAACGCATAGTTACCATCTTGAACTGAACTGAACTGAATTGAAAAGTGAAAAGTTAAGTGTAGGACTCTTATCTGCTTTAGGTTCAGCTATTTGGTTCTGTTGTTTTGATGTCCAGACCTTTTATGTGTTTCGATCTATATGTGCATTTTTATGTATTTTAACCTCCTTTTTTTAAATTTATGTGCGTGGATCTCAATGGATCATGTATGCATTGTTATGTATTTTAACCTTTTTATATGTTTTCGGATCTATTGAGATCCAGCTTGGTGGGAAGATTCCTTGGGGACACGAGGCTCAAAATAGGATGGCCTCACAGCTGGGTGGTCAGTCCGACACAAATGGGGTGGTCTGTCTCAGCAGAGATGGACTCCCTGTATATTGACATCCGCCGAACGGATCGCTATCGGAAGCAGCCAGACAAGCAGCCAGACGACGACTTCCCCACGCTGAGAGATTGCCCTGGTACCACCACAGGGGTCCTCTGTGGGCCGCAGTTTAGAAAGTAAAGACTGCAAGGCGAAGGTGTGTCTTATCAGCCGTATATCGGCTGGCAGTGAGAAAGAGAGCCGGAGGGAGGAGGGTTGCAAAAGGGGCGGGGTGGGGTGGAGTGAGGGTAGACGGGCGGGTGGCGTGGGGTGGGTGATGGGGTGGGGAGGTTGGGTAGAATCACTGCGGGTTGATCAGGATTTGCACATTGAAGACTTTCGTGAAGACGCCTGCAGCCGACGGATTTTGACCGCAGTTTTTACACTGCATAATCGTTATGCTACTATGCTTCGTTTTTGTGCTTGTGTGTGTGAGAACTGTGCTTATGTGTCAGAACTGGTATTATAAAGCATGTGCTTGCTCAATAAGGGCATGTGTGCGTCTGGAGAGAGAGAGAGAGGGGGAAAAAATGGGGGTGGAGGGTGGGGGGTTAAAAGAGAGCACCAGAACGGGGTTGGGCAGGGAGACTGAGATGGAGAGGGTTTTTTGGGGGGGGGATTGATGATCCCCTTATATGGGGCTATTCTCCCCTCCTTTTAAATTTTAAAATGATTTCTTTTTTTAGCGCGTTTTTTTTTTATCCACCGAAAATGGTGTACTTCCCCGGTGGCATGGGTGGGTGTGAAAATGCTGCCGTCTCGGCGCCGTTTTGGCCCTTCCCATGCACCATGTCCCTTTATGCAAAACCACATACGTAAGGTTTTTGCGTGTTTAGCTTAACCTGCCACCTGCATTTTTGGGAGAATGACCGGGGTCTTTTTCGTGCTACCGCGGTAACAGGGGGGGGAAAGATACCGAAATAAAGTCAGCACAGAAAGTCGACCCTGGAAAAGAAAATTTTCCCGCCGGCCGCTCCTGCAGGGGTTCGAACCCGCGACCTTTCAATCACGAGTCCGGCGCTCTAACCACTGGGCTATCCCCGCCCCCTCTCACACCAAGTTTGAGTGGAAAAAGTAGTCGTTGGAAACGGCAACCGTCCCCAGCAGTGGCCGGGTGATGTCCAGGGCAGCTGTTGGTGCCGCGAGGAACAGAACACGATGGTCACTGTCCTTCGCTGACTTTTTGACTAGCCGCAGGTTGTTATACTGGACCTTAGACTTGGCGGACATTCTGCCCTGAACCCACGGGCTGCCCGCAGCACTTGACACTGGGGCCCAAGACAATACCGGGGTTCGTCTTGGCCGGCCTTTGGCTGGCTCAACGTTGCACTGCCCAGGAACATACGGTGTTGTCTTGGCTGGCCTTTGGTCTGGCTACAGCACGTTACTGGCCCAGGAACATACGGTGCTTGTCTTGTGCTGGCCTTTGGTCTGGTTACAGCACGTTGCACTGGGCCAGGAACATACCGGTACTTGTTTTGGTCTGGCTACAGCAAGTTGCACTGGGCCAGGAACATACCGGTGCTTGTCTTGTGCTGGCCTTTGGTCTGGCTACAGCACGTTGCACTGGGCCAGGAACATACCGGTGTTGTCTTGCGCTGGCCTTTGGTCTGGCTACAGCACGTTGCACTGGGCCAGGAACATACCGGTACTTGTTTTGGGCTGGCCTTTGGGCTGGCTACAGCAAGTTGCACTGGGCCAGGAACATATCGGTGTTTGTTTGGCTGGCCTTTGGCTGGCTACAGCAAGTTGCACTGGGCCAGGAACATACCCGGGGTTGTCTTGGTTTGGGCCCTTTTGGGCTGGCTACAGCAGGGTTTCCTGGGCCAGGAACATACCGGTGCTTGTTTGTTGGCCTTTGGTCTGGCGACAGCAGTTCACTGGGCCAGGAACATACCGGTGCTTGTCTTGTGCTGGCCTCATAGACTGGCGACAGTACGTTACACTGGGCCAGGAACATACCGGTGCTTGTTTTGCGCTGGCCTCTTGGGCTGGTGACAGGACAGCACGTTACACTAGGCCGAGGACGCACCCCCATGAAACCCGGGTGACACGGCCTGTCCTCCCCTCCGTCCTCCTTTGGTTGCCAGCCTCGAAGACTGACAGAAAGGAGTCCGTTTTACGTCGGTGCACGAAAGGACGGAGTGTTTTCAACTGGCTGTATACTCTGTAATCAACGTGCTGAGGTGTGCGGGAGGGTAGTCTGGTGTTTGGATGTCCAGTGTGTGGTTGGATGTGTGGCGCCCCTTGAACTGGCTACGGCGCCATATACTCAAAGAGTCTATAGTTTAACTTGAAACATCTCTTGCTGTAGTGTGGTTGCGGCGCCTTACATTCAGACTATATAGTTTGACCTGAAACATCTCTCGCTATAGTGTGGGTGCGGCCCCCTACATTCAAAGAGATATAGTGTGACCTGAAACATCTCTTGCTATAGTGTGGGTGCGGCGCCCTGCATTCAAAGAGATATAGTTTGACCTGAAACATCTCTTGCTATAGTGTGGTTGCGGCGCCATACACTCAGTCCGTATAGCGTGACATGAAACATCTCTGCTATGCTGTGGCTGCAGCGCTCACGCTGAGAGAGACTACAGTTTGACTTGAAACATCTCTGCTATACCTGAGAGAGACTATAGTTGACTTGAACATATCTGCTATACCTGAGAGAGATATAGTTTGACTTGAAACATCTCTGCTATATCTGAGAGAGACTATAGTTTGACTTGAAACATATCTGCTATACCTGAGAGAGACTATAGTTTGACTTGAAACATATCTGCTATGCCTGAGAGAGACTATAGTTTGACTTAAAACATCTCTTGCTATACTGCGATCTGACAGACTATAATTTGACTGAAAACATCTCTTGCTATACCGCGATCTGACAGACTATAGTTTGACTTGAAACATCTCATGCTATACTACGTTCTGACAGACTATAGTTTGACTTGAAACGTCTCTTCCTATACTGCGATCAGACAGACTATAGTTTGACTTGAAACAACTCTTGCTATACTACGATCAGACAGACTATAGTTTGACTTGAAACATCTCTTGCTATACTGCGATCTTTAGTTTGACTTGAAACAACTCTTGCTATACTGCGATCAGACAGACTATAGTTTGACTTGAAACATCTCTTCCAGTACTGCGATCTGACAGACTATAGTTTGACTTGAAACACCTCTTGCTATACTGCGATCTGACAGACTACAGTTTGACTTGAAACATCTCTTGCTATACTGCGATCAGACAGACTATAGTTTGACTTGAAACAACTCTTGCTATACTGATGTGATTGCGGCGCCATACACTCAAAAAGACTATAAACTTGAAACATCTCTTGCTATAGTGTGGTTGCGGCGCCATACACTCAGACAGACTATATAGTTTAACACGAAGCATCTCTGCTATAGTGTGGGTGCGGCGCCCTACACTCAAAGAGACTATAGTTTAACTTAAAACATCTCTTGCTATAGTATGGCTGCGGCGCCCTACACTCAAAGAGACTGTAGTTTAACTTGAAACATCTCTGCTATGCTGTGGCTGCATAGCTCACGCTGAGAGAGACATATACCTGAGACAGACTGTAGTTTGACATGAAACATCTCTGCTATACCTGAGAGAGACTACAGTTTGACTTGAAACATCTCTGCTATACCTGAGACAGACTATAGTTTGACACGAAACATCTCTGCTACACTTGTGGCGAGGACACGGCGGTCACTGTCCTCTGAGTTCTTGGACTGGCTGCGAGCCAGGCGCTGGTGCTCACGTTGAGTCATCAGGCTGCATTTGTCCTGTCCCACATGTGCATGCATGCACTTGCCCTCCGGCCCAGGAATTGATGGGGGGGGGGGGGGGGGGGGGGGGGGGGGGGGTAACAACCTCAGAAGGCAACAACCTCAGAAGGAGCGAAGCGAAGGTGTGTACGGGACTGACTGCACATAGTGACAGGTCCAACCTGTTAACTCACATTTTTACTTGTTGCGTCACATTTCAATTAAGTTCTCTTTTTTACACACCCAAACCCCCCCTTTCTTCCCTCCTTTCCCCCCCTTCTCCTTCCCCTCTCTTCCCTCCTCTCTCTCCTCTCTCTCTCTCTCTCTCTCTCTCTCTCTCTCTCTCTCTCTCTCTTCATGGGGAAGAATTGTAGTGTTAGTTGCAGCGTCGTATTTTAGACAGTTTGTGGGAGGGGAGATACTAGTGACCTCAGGGCCGCTGTGACAGTGCAAATGGCACTTTTTGACAGTGTGTGTGTGTGTGTGTGGGTGTGTGTGTGTGTGTGTGTGTGTGTGTGTGTGTGTGTGTGTGTGTGTGTGTGTGTGTGTGTGTGTTTGTTTTTTGGGGGGTTTTTTGATGTACTTCACACTGGTGGTTTGTTTTTTTGGGTTTGGATGTACAATTAAAGGGGTGTGTGTTGGGGGGGGGGGTTTTGTTCAATTGCAAAGGGGGGGTGGTTTGAAGGGGGGGGCCCCTGCTACAAAAGGGGCACAAAAGGGGGTGGGGGGGGGGGGAAAAACAAGTGACAGTGTGAATGGCACACTTTGGAGTCTAGCTTCCACCACAGCAGACAGGTGTTGATTGTGGGAAGGAGGCGCTACCCACGTGACGGGTCCTCGGACCTACCTGTGTCACCTCCCTTTCACCTCGCCACCACAGGTAATAAGGACCTGTGTACTGGTGACCGGCACAACGCTTCTTCTTTTTTCTCACCTTTTCCCTTCTGGAATTTTTGTTTTGTTTGTTTTTTGGAAGGTAAGGGAAAGGGCCTAACCGTTGTTCTAAAGCACAGGCAACTGACATTGGTTACATATTCTAAATCCATTTATTTATTTATTTTTCCGGGGGGCGTGGTTTGGGATGTGGGCTGAGGCTAAAATAGATTGCTTGGAACTGAAGTTGAGTTTAGTTGCAGATTTTTCCATAAAAGGGGGGGGTGCCTGTGACGTAAGGACTTGAACTTGTAGGAGGGTCTGTCTGCAAACTGTGTGACATGAAGCGATGGGAGAGCAGTTGGCACACACACACCAAAAGGCTCGGTGCAAGGGTTGTTGTCGGGGATCACAGGCCAAAGTGGTGTGGCTACACTCCCACCAAACAGCGGTTTGTTGTGCGACAAATTGCTCTGTTTGTCCGCGTGTTGAATGTCGCTGCTCGCCGCCATCACAGGTGAGAGAGAGAGAGCTGCCATTGTCTGATTTACAATCTCCGCAACCCCCCCCCCCCCCCCCCACAAACCACATCACTTTCTCCCTCCCCTCCCCCCCCCCTCCCTCATTCCCCCACCCCCACGTTTTTCCTGCCTCCTCCCCCCCCTCTCCCCCCTTCCCCACACAGCCACCACATCCTTCCCCCCTCCCCCCCCCCTCCCCCCCCTCCTGGCCCCCCTCCCCACGTACTCAAACACACCGCCACCACATCGCTTCTGTTTCTCCACCGCCACCGCACGCACACGTACACACGCGCACACGTACACATACCGCACGCGTGTACGTGTGTGTGTGGGGGGGGGGGGTATGTGCGTGTGTGTTGTAAGGGTGGAGAGAGAGAGAGAGAGAGAGAGAGAGAGAGAGAGAGAGAGAGGAGAGAGATTTCGTTTCAGTATTGCTTTATGTGCACAGAAACCATCAGGTTTATTAGGGACCGGGAGCCCAGGACGGCCACCTCGACTTTCACACAGCTCCTGAGCTCAGAGAAAGAGAGACAGACAGAAAGATATGTTCTCAATTTGAAAAGACAGAAAGATACGTTCTCAATTTGTACAGACAGAAAGATATGTTCTCAATTTTATGCAGACAGAAAGATATGTTCTCAATTTTATGCAGACAGAAAGATGATACGTTCTCAATTTTACAGACAGAAAGATGATACGTTCTCAATTTGTACAGACAGAAAGATGATACGTTCTCAATTTGTACAGACAGAAAGATGATACGTTCTCAGTTCGTACAAACAGAAAAATGATATGTTCTCAATTTGTACAAACAGAAAGATGATACGTTCTCAGTTCGTACAAACAGAAAGCTGATACGTTCTCAATTTGTACAGACAGAAAGATATGTTCTCAATTTGTACAAACAGAAAGATGATATGTTCTCAATTTTATGCAGACAGAAAGATGATACGTTCTCAATTTGTACAGACAGAAAGATGATACGTTCTCAGTTCGTACAGACAGAAAGATGATACTTCTCAATTTGTACAAACAGAAAGCTGATACGTTCTCGATTTGTACAGACAGAAAGATATGTTCTCAATTTGTACAAACAGAAAGATGATATGTTCTCAATTTTATGCAGACAGAAAGATGATACGTTCTAAATTTTTCGAAAAAAACCCCAAAACAGAAAGATGATACGTTCTCAGTTCGAAAAACAAAAACCAGCAAAAAGAAGATGATACGTTCTAAAAGGGTTCGCCAAAAAAAAAACCCGGGGAAAAAAAAATGATACGTTCTCAGTTCGTACAAACAAAAAGGGATGTTTTTTAGGGGTTTTCTAAAAGATGATACGTTCTCAGTTCGTACAAACAGAAAGATGATACGTTCTCAGTTCGTACAGACAGAAAGATGATACGTTCTCAATTCGTTATTCCTCCATCCTCACCTACCTTGCTGAAGGACACGATAGGGTGAACCTGTGTCACTCGAGGCGAAGAAAACCAGTCAACGGTGTGTGACACGTGGCCCCACGTGCGGGTGTCGTGTTCGTGCAAGAAGGCAAGTCTGTCGGGGCCCCATAGTTACCGTGTCTGCAATATGTGCGCACAGGCGACGGATTGTATAAAGGGATTATGTGTGTTTTTGTGTGTGCAACAGCTGCAGCTGTAGACGATATCCGCCAAGCGGGATGAATTGCGTGAGCGTGTGCGATACGATCGCTGGAATCATCACGGAGCGTTTATAAGCCTCATACGAGTGCATAATTATACATAGTTCAGGAGCTGTGTGAGAGTCGAGGTGGCCGTCCTGGGCTGTCCGTCCTAACGAGCCTTCTGGTTTCCGTGGACGTAAAGAATTATTGCACCGTGCTTCGGCATTGGTCACAACTTGTCCCTAATATGTGAGCTGACATCTGAGGACATAAAGCATCACTTCATCATCATATAATTATACATTCTCTCTCTCTCTCTCTCTCTCTCTCTCTCTCTCTCTCTCTCTCTCTCTCTCTCTCTCTCTCTCTCTCTCTCTCTCTCTCTGTGCTTATAATATTTGTTTGTGGTATTGTCGTGTTTATCTGTGTTTGTAGTATAGCAAGGACTGGCTGTAAGATCTAACGCTACTATCCTTGAGTATTAAAATTTTCGAGTTCGACTTCTCTCTCTCTCTCTCTCTCTCTCTCTCTCTCTCTCTCTCTCTCTCTCTCTCTCTCTCTCTCTCTCTCTCTCACGTACTACTCACTCTTGTGCGTTATCTATGTGTTTGTGTGTCACCGGACGTTAAGGCTGCTCTTATCAAAAGGAGGGCGTGGGTTTTTTTTTTAAATACTTGTACAACGACAAACGCCGTCACTAAAGTGCCTGAGGTAGGAGTGCGGCTACCGGAGTGGTGTGTAACACTGCAGTGGGAGTTGTGCCACTATGTACGGCTGTAGGGAAATGGTTGCACACGCTACCTTCTCGTGCAACTTTCAGTGAACCTCAGTATTTTTATCTGAAGGGAGGTAACAAACATGAACCGTAACCAATTCTCTGCCCTTACGACGTCATAATTATGGCGTCCTTGACGACGTATTTTCTAGCCGTGTGTGAGACGTCAGGGGACGTCCTGCTCGAATGATGAGTGTTCATGCAAACTGGGGGGAAGTAAAGCTGAAGTAAGTGAGCGTTGCTGGTGGGCTGAATCCCTGTGCCACCCTTTTCTTCTTCTTTTTTTGGAGGAATTGAAATACGAGCAAATATAACTTGGCAGAAAAGGGTTAACTCGACAAACAACGGAATATGGAAAGCAACAACAACAACAAAAACCGAAACAACACACACACACACACACACACACACACACACACACACACACACACACACACACACACACACACACACACCCACACACTACACACAACACCATACACACGAAACCCACACCACACCACACAACACACACACACACACCACACAAACACACACACACACACACACACACACACACACACACACACACACACACCCACACCCACACAAACACACACACACACACACCCACACCACATACACACACAAACACACACACACACACAAACACACACCCACACGCGCGCGCGCGCGCACGCACGCACGCACACATTTGACGTACATACTGTGGATCTAACGGCGGGAATTCTCGTTCGGTGATAGGCTGGGTATTACCCGCGCAAATGACTGCGCTAATGGCGGGCTATAACACCTGCTCAAATGGCGAAATGATCTAAGGGGTCGTAGTACGTGTCGTTGGAAAGGTGATCCATTATCTCTCCGTTAACCCCCCCCCCCCCCCCCCCGGCCAAAAAAAATTATTTAAAAAAAATCAACAACAAAAACGTCAGTGGTTGCCATGGAAACGAATGTGTGAAGGATAATGAATGATACTGATGGGTTGACCTGGAGTCATGGAAATGTTGGTCCTGTTCTTGTTCCATGTTGATCTTTTCCTTTTAAAAAACAACAGCCAAAAACCCGTGTCTTCTATTCGTGGTCAGATTCAGTCGTTTTCCTGTGACGTGCATTTATGTGCATATAATATTCTGTTACCAGGCAGGAATATGTTAAAATGCAGTGACACTGCAGTCAACTGAATAATATGGCTATGGGGTTATTCCCGCTTTCCCCGACTCTCTCAGTCTCTCTCCCCCCCCACCCCCCACCCCCTGCCATTCTCTTCCCCATCTTTGTCTCTTTCTCTCTCTCTCTCTCTCTCTCTTCTGCCTCTCTCTCTCTCTCGTCTCTCTCTCTCTCTCCTTGCCAGCATAGGCAAGTTGGACTGCGCACAAGTTTTCTCTCTCTCTCTCTCTCTCTCTCTCTCTCTCTCTCTCTCTCTCTCTCTCTCTCTCTCTCTCTCTCTCTCTCTCTCTCTCGGCCTCCCGCTCCCACACCTCCCCCGCTCTCTCTCCCTGTCGTTTCCTTCTCACTTCCCCTCCCACCCCCTCTCCCTCTATCTTTCTGCCCCCCCCCCCTTTCACTCTCCGTCTTTCTGTCTTTCTCTCGCTCCTCCCCCCCCGCTGTTTCTCCCATTGTCTTTCTCTGCCACCCCCCTCTCTTCAGTTTTTCTCTCTTCCACCTCTCTCCCCTCCTGCTCTCCCTCTATCTTTCGCGACCACCCCCCCCCTCCCCCTCGTCTCAACCTCCCGCTCTCCCTCTTTCTCTCCTCCCCCTCTCTCTCTCACTCCCACTCTTTCTCTCTATCCCCTCCCACCCCTCCTCTCGCCGTCTTTCTGTCGAACCCCTCCCACTCCCTCTCGCCTCCCTCTTTTCCCCCCCCCATCTCCTCTCTAGCCCACCTCCCATCTCGCCTCCTCCTGTCGCTCTCATTCTCTCCCCCCCCCTCCTCCTCTTTCTCTCTATACACCCCTCCCACCCCCATCCCCCACCCCGCCCATTCTCTTGCGCTGTCTATCATTCTTTCTGTTAGCCCCCTCCCTTCTCCCTGGCTCTCCTCTTACTCCCCCCCCTCCTCACCTCTCCCTCTTCTGTCTCTAGCCCCCCCCCCCTCTCGCCGCCATCATTCTTTCTGTCGAGCCTCCTTCTCTCTCGGTCTCCCTCTTTCTCCCCCCCCCCCCCGTCTCCCTCTCATTTTCACCCCCCCCCCCATCTCCCTCTCCCTCTTCTCTCTCTCAAGCCCCCCCCTCTCTCGCTATCAGTCTTTCTGTCTGCCCCTCCTTCCCCTCTCGCTCTCCCTCTTTATCCCCCCCCCCCGTCTCCCCTCCCTCATTTCCCCTCCCTCTCCCTCTCCCTCCCTCTGCCCCATCCCCTCCCTCTTTCTCCCCCCCCCTCTCCTCTTTCTCTCTCTCAAGCCCCCCCTCTCTCTCGCTATCAGTCTTTCTGTCTGCCCCTCTCTTCCCCTCTCGCTCTCCCCTCTTTCCCCCCCCCCCCCCGGTCTCCTCCTCTTTTTCTCTCCCCTCCCTCTCCTCTATTCTCCCCCCTCTCCCTCTTTCTCTCTCTCAAGCCCCCCCCCCCTCTCTCTCGCTATCAGTCTTTCTGTCTGCCCCTCCTTCCCCTCTCGCTCTCCCTCTTCCCCCCCCCCCCCCCGGTCTCCCCTCTCATTCTTCCTCTTTCTCCCCATCTCTCTCTCCCTCTTTTCTCCCCTCCCCCCCCCCCCATCCCTCTCTCCCTCTTTCTCCCCCCCCCCCCCGGTCCCCCCCATTCTCCTCTTTCTCCCATCTCTCTCTCCCTCTTTCTCTCCCCCTGCACCCCCCCCCATCCCTCTCTCCCTCTTTCTCTCCCCCCCCATCTCCCTCCCCTGTTTCCTTCCCCCATCTCCCTCTCCTCTTTCTCTCCCTCCCCCCCCATCTCCTCTCCCTCTTCTCTCTCTTGCCCCCCCCCCCCCCCCTTTCACTCGCTGTCTATCAGCCCCCCCCTCTCACTCCTTCGTTTCTCAACCCCACCCACCCCCACCCCACCCCACCCCACCCCCAACCCCACCCCCCCCCCCTCCTCTTCTCTTCTCGTCTCAATCTTCTCACCCTGTCCCTCTCTTCCCTCTCTCCGCTCCTCTTTTGTCACATTAATTTTATTCGTTGCATTGACAGAGAAATAAAAGACTGGAGGTGCGCTGGTCGTCGCTGTGGGTCAGGTTGACGAAGATGCGATGTTGCACGCGACGGAGGGCGGGGGGGGGGGGGGGGGGGAGTCCGGGGGGGGGGGGAAAGGGCAGAGGAGCAGGCGGGTGCATGTCTCCCTGACCTGATATTTCAGTTCGGAATATCCACGGCTGGCGGCCAACATTTACAGCGACCTTTTCGCTGCACAGGCAACAGGGGTCCGGGCGTGTGAAAGACTCGTCTGCCTTACCTTGCACATCGTCAGACCCACGTCATCAAACCCGCACTTACCTGCCTTACCTGCTTTACCTTGCACATTGTCAGACCCACGTCATCAAACCCGCACATACCTGCTTTACCTTGCACATTGTCAAACCCACGTCATCCAACCCGCACTTACCTGCCTTACCTGCTTTACCTTGCACATTGTCAAACCCACATCATCCAACCCGCACTTACCTGCTTTACCTTGCACATTGTCAGACCCACGTCATCCAACCCGCACTTACCTGCCTTACCTGCTTTACCTTGCACGTGTCAGACCCACGTCATCAAACCCGCACTTACCTGCCTTACCTGCTTTACCTTGCACATTGTCAGACCCACGTCATCAAACCCGCACTTACCTGCCTTACCTGCTTTACCTTGCACCTCGTCAAACCCACGTCATCAAACCCGCACTTACCTGCCTTGCCTGCTTTACCTTGCACATCGTCAGACCCACGTCATCAAACCCGCACTTACCTGCTTTACCTTACACATTGTCAGACCCACGTCATCAAACCCGCACATACCTGCTTTACCTTGCACATTGTCAGACCCACGTCATCCAACCCGCACTTACCTGCCTTACCTGCTTTCCTTGCACATTGTCAGACCCACGTCATCAAACCCGCACATACCTGCTTTACCTTGCACATTGTCAGACCCACGTCATCCAACCCGCACTTACCTGCCTTACCTGCTTTACCTTGCACATTGTCAAACCCACACTCACCTGCCTTACCTTGCACATCGTCAGACCCACTCTCACCTGCCTTACCTTGTACGTCTTCAAACCCACATCGTCAGACCCTCGTCGTCAAACCCACACTCACGTGCATTACCTTGCACATCGTCAGACCTACACTCACCTGCCTTACCTTGCACATCGTTCGACACACACTCACCTGCTTTACCTGGCACATCGTCAGACACACACTCACCTGCTTATCTGGCACATCGTCAGACCCACACTCACCTGCCTTACCTTGCACATCGTCAGACCCACACTCACCTGCCTTACCTTGCACATCGTCAGACCCACATCGTCAGACCCACACTCACCTGCCGTACTTTGCACATCGTCAGACCCACACTCAGCTGCCTTACTTTGCACATCGTCAGACACACATTGTCAGACCCACACTCACCTGCTTTACAGGCTCGTCAGACACACATCGTCAGACCCACACTCACCTGCCTTACCAGGCACATCGTCAGACACACATCGTCAGACCCACACTCACCTGCCTTACCTGGCACATCGTCAGACACACATCGTCAGACCCACACTCACCTGCCTTACCAGGCACATCGTCAGACACACATCGTCAGACCCACACCCACCTGCCATACCTTGCACATCGTCAGACCCACATCAAGGTCAGGCCGCTTTGATTCCAGTCTCACCCACACGGCAGAGGATTGGAAAGAGGGGGGTGTCAGGGAGGAGGGGTGCTAGGAGGGTGTTGGGTACGGGATGGGCGGGGGTTGGGAATGTTGTCCTCTTATAATGCCAGCCATGCAGACGTTTGCCTTGCTGACCTGAGCTGGTTCCGTATCTGGGACTTCCTTTGTCTTTGGCTCTAACCCCCTCTTCTCTGCCCCCCCCCCCCCCCCCCCCCCCCGCCCCCCCCCGCCCCTAGACGGCTCAACCTGTCTTTGTATGGTGGTGTGAGGATGTCTGTGTGTGTGTGTGTGTGTGTGTGCGTGTGTGTGTGTGTGTGTGTGTGTTGTGTGTGTGTGGTGTGTGTGTAGAGGGAGGGGGGGGGGGGGGAGGTCCTCTTGTAATGCCAGCCAGAACTGAGTTTGCGGCCTTGTTGACTCGAGATGGTTCTCGTATCTTTAACATTCTTTGTATTTTCCCTCTTCTTCCCCCCCCCCCCCCCCCTCCCCTCCCCCTCGCCGCGGTTGTGTTACGTCACGAGGGACGAGCCCCCCAAAAAAAAATACCTAACTGCATTGTCCTGGGCCAGCACCGTTATTTTTTCCTGTAACTTCTATTGACCGAAGTGTCTCAAACTGACCGCCCTTTTCGGCCGCGGCCTGGCGCTGGGACCGACGTGTAGGCTGCAGACTAACCCCCCCCCCCCCCCCCCCCCCCCCCCCCCCCCCCCAAAAATCTACCTGCCCCGTCCCCGTCTGGCCTCCGCTCCGAGTCTAATCCCGAACCCGATCCCCCTTATAATCCCCGAGCGTCTGCGGCTGGCTATGCTGGACCGAGAAAGAGGATCCACCGGCGTAATCTGTCACAACACAGGGCTTAACCTGCTGTACATAGTTCCCGACCGCGGGAGGCTCTCCTGTCGACCTTGGCCGTCGTGCAGTGGCTGACCAGCGGGCAGTGCTGAGAGTCCGATATGATGACAGCGTTGAAGCTAGCTGCTGGCATGTTAGGTCACCGCAGTGATATGTGGCTCCCTTAGGCTTTGCTGGGAGCTCAGATAAAGCGTATGTTAGGTCATCGCAGTGAGAGAGATGTGTTAGGCTTTGCTGGGAGCTCAGGTAAAGCAAATGTTAGGTCACTGCGGTCAGAGCTCTGTTAGGTTTTGCTGGGAGCTCAGGTAAAGCAAATGTTAGGTCAGTGCAGTGAGACCTCTGTTAGGTTTTGCTGGGAGCTCAGGTAAAGCAAATGTTAGGTCACTGCAGTGAGAGCTTTATTAGGTTTTGCTGAGAGCTCAGGTAAAGCAAATGTTAGGTCATTGTAATGAGAGCTTTGTTAGGTTTTGCTGGGAGCTCAGGTAAAGCAAATGTTAGGTCATTGTAATGAGAGCTTTGTTAGGTTTTGCTGGGAGCTCAGGTAAAGCAAATGTTAGGTCATTGTAATGAGAGCTTTATTAGGTTTTGCTGAGAGCTCAGGTAAAGCAAATGTTAGGTCATTGTAATGAGAGCTTTGTTAGGTTTTGCTGGGAGCTCAGGTAAAGCAAATGTTAGGTCACTGCAGTGAGAGCTTTATTAGGTTTTGCTGAGAGCTCTTTTGGGCATCGCTGGTTTGCATTCGATACTGCAGCCCCAAGTGTCCTACGGTGAAGTGCTTGATGAACGTGAGATCATGAAACCCGGAGGCACACATCTGTTCATGTTTTTGCTCTCTGAAATTCCAAAGGCTGTCTGTGTTTTTGAACTCCTAAGGCTGTCTGTGTCTGCATACCAAACTGTCGTCTTCTTTCTTCTCATTCTACCAACCCATCACCAGCAATGCATGTTGGTGTGTTGTTGTTTGTGTGTGTGTGGGGGGGGTGGGGCTGTGTGTGTGTGTGTGAGTGAGTGTGTGTGTGTGTGTGTGTGTGTGTGTGTGTGTTGTGTGTGTGTGTGTGCGTGCGAGCGTGACGTGCAGTGCTGTGCGTGTGTTGGTGCGTTGTGTGTGCGTGCTGTGTGTGTGTGTGTGCGTGAAGTGAGCTGATGTTTGGGTGTGTGTGTGAGTGTGGGTTGTGTGTGTGTGTGTGTGTGTTGTGTGTGTGTGTCTGTGTGTGTGTGATGTGATGAGTGGTGTGTGTGTGTGTGTGTGTGTGTGTGTGTGTGTTGTGTGAGTGAGTGAGTGAGTGTGGTGTGTGTGTGTGTGTGTGTGTGTGTGTGTGTGTGTGTGTGTGTGTGTGTGTGTGTGTGATAAAATGAGCATATCTTTATATCTTTGAAAGCGTTCCGGGCTCTTACGAGATGGCGCGCCAAAAATAATCTTATTATCATTATTATTATAATATTTTTGCTCTTTGATGTTCCAAAGGCTATGTTGAACAGACCCGTGGTGTTATTTGTACCGATGATGTGTGTGCTGCCGCACTGAGAACTAAGATACAGTTTGGGGTTACAGTGTGCTCCTGTTCTGAAGTTGTTGTTGTTGTTGTTGTTGTTGTTGATCGCTTTTATATAGCGCTGTTCTCCGCTCTCGAGCAAACTTACTGCGCTCGCGTGTGATTCTACATGAGTGACTAGCTTTTTATAGCGTGTTTTTGAATATCCACCGAAGTGGTGTACTAACAGCGCTGGCATGGCTGGTGCCCCATGAAACTGCTGCAGTCTCAGCGCGTTCTGTGTACACCATACAGCCATGCACCTTGTCACTCCATGCAAAGCCACATACGTAACGAGCATGCGTATTTAGCTGTAACCCGCCACCTGCACTTTTGGCAGAATGACCGGGGTCTTTTACGTGCTACTGCTGTAACACGGGGGTGGAACGCATACCGAAATAAGAGTCAGCACAGAAAGTCGACCCTGGAGAAGAAAATTCTCCCGCCGCTCCTGCAGCGGGATTGGAACCCGCGACCCCTCGATCACGGGGCCGGCGCTCTAACCACTGAGCTATCCCAAAGAAAAGTCTGACACACGCAATCAGTCTGAAGGTTACATTGAATGACTATCAGATTAGAGCCTACATATGAGTGGGTGACGTTATGAGTTAAGTTGTCACTGTCACTGACTGACTTATCACGTCATCGCTGTTGAACTCTCAGTATGACCACGTCACAGGCGTGGGTGACGTGACGTAATTATTCAGCTGAGCGGTCTGTCTTGGGGTGGCCTAGATTCGGGCTATCTTTGGCGATTTTGAAGAAAGCCGTGGTTGCTATGGCAACGTTTGCGAGGAAGAACGGGAGCAGTTTCATAGTGTCCCAGCAGGAGCTCTGTGCAGGGCTAAGAAGCCTAGTGGCTCAATAATATTGTGCCTTCAAAAGCTAAGATCTGACGATACTGCAATGGAAGATCTTTCCAGCTCCGATTCTGTTTATTTTGCTGAAGTTGAAAGGTTCAGTAACTGCTGCAAGGTTAATTCGCTTGACTTGAATGCAACGAAAACAAAGGAAATGCTGATTGATTTTAGAAAAGCTCCAACTGTCATTCCAGAGCTCTTTATTGATGGCGTGAAAGTTGAAAGAGTGACCGAGTACAAATATCCAGGAACAGTCTTAAACAACCGGTTGAATTTTAACAAAAAATACGCTGACTTTATTCACAAAAGATGTCATCCAAGAATAGTTTGCCTTCAAAACTAAGATCTCTTAATGTCAGAGCTGCTGTTTTACGCACTTTCTACCGGAGTTGTATTGAATCAGTTTTAACATTTTTGTTCCTGTGCTGGTTTTTGGTGGCCTCAATGTGAAAAGCAAAAATGTCCTGAATGGAGTGGTGAATGTGTGTGGCAAGGTCGTGGGTGAAAGACAAGAACACTTAATTCAGTTGTATGAACGTCGGAAGGCAAGGGTGATTGTGGATGACAAGAGCTATGTCCTTTCTAAATGTTACAAGCTTCTTCCGTCTGGTAGACAATTTCGCGTACCGAAATCTAATCTGCATTCAGTACCATTTCTGAATGGATAAATCCGTTCAAACCTCAGAGCGTGTGTGTGTGTGTGTGTGTGTGTGTGTGTGTGTGTGTGTGTGTGTGTGTGTGTGTGTGTGTGTGTGTGTGTGTGTGTGTGTGTGTGTGTGTGTGTGTGTGTGTGTGTGTGGTGGTGTGTGCGTGCGTGCGTGCGTGCGTGCGTGTGCGTGCGTGCGTGCGTCAGTGCGTGTAAATAACGTAAATTACTAGTTTGTAACTTTTGTATTTTCAGTAACTGTTCTTTGAGTTCTAAAATATACAATATTTGTGAAGTTATTGTGTACTTATACTGTTTAATGTTCAGCCACGTTTTAATTTCTCGAATAAGATAATAAAGTAATCTTGAATCTTGAATGGCTGGTCACGTGCCAACTGGCGTGACATCACTTAGCTGGAGCCGCTGGCCAGCTAAGTCCAGCAAGATCGCTGCGTAGAGATCAGCAGAGAGAGTCTGGTCTTGCTGTGTTATGGCGACCGTTACAGCCCCCCTCCCCTCCCCCCAAAGGTTCTAACTGATAAAACCTCATAAAATATATAGCATCAGGGGAGATCACTGGAGAAGAAGCAGAAGAAGAAGAAGAAGAAAGAAAAAAACGAAAAAAAACGCTATCTGTCTCAGGGAAAATGGTACAAAAGTTTTGTACAGTTTCAGTTTGGCTGTGTCGCGCTTGTTGCTGTGCAGAACGAATTAGTCATGCATAATAAACAAACATCACAACATCTGGCCTACAGCAGTAGTAGTAATATCTGTGTTTGAGCTTGTGCATGTGATAAACCTGGGGTTTACAATCAGGGCAATGCTCAGTGCTCAGCCAGCATAACTACTTGTAGGTTGTATGCACTATCTTGATCTGAGCTATACGGTGGATCATTGTTGGTCTTTGTTGTTGTTGTAAAGAATCAGTCATCTGTTTTCCTGCTATAGCTGGGTGAAGGTTTTTGGCAAGATTTTGTTCTCTCTCTCTCTCTCTCTCTCTCTCTCTCTCTCTCTCTCTCTCTCTCTCTCTCTCTCTCTCTCTCTCTCTCCTTGTCTCCCTCCCTCCCTCCCTCAGTCTCTCTCTCTGCCTCATCTCTCCCTTCCTCCTCCCCCCTCTCTCTCTGTCTCTCCCTCCTTTCACTCTCTCCTCCCCTCCTCCTTCTCCTCTCTCCCCCCCCCCCCCCCCCTCCCCCCCTCTTCTCTTCTCACCCCTCCCTTCCTTCTCTTCCCTCTCCCTTTCTCTCTCTCTCCCCCCCCCCACCTCTCCTCTCTTCCCCCCTCACTCTCCTCTCTCATCCACCCCCCCCCCCCCCATCCCCCAACCCACTCCCTCTAGCTAATGGTCTTTTCTGTTATTGCAGCATGAGCGGAACGTGGCCAGTCCTGGGATTGGAGCAGGGAACGATGGAATACAGGTAGTCCAGGGCGACATCGTCATCGCCCACCGCAGCAACGACAATGATGACGACCTTCAGCCTCCGCAGCGCCAGGAAGGGGTGGAGAAGATGGCGGTGCCCACCCGCTTTCACCACCGGGAGAGGGAGAAGCAGGAGCAGAGGATGCGGACTCCTCCCCGGCCCAGAGGCCACACCCGCCAGACAAAAAAAGCAGAGAATCCAGCGCCAAGCAACAAGGTTGGTTGGAACTGCAGATCAGTACTCCCTAGGCCCCTACTAGCTTGCTTTATCGCTTAGATGGAAAACAAAGCAGAGCAGCATCACATACCATACCACTGTCGGTGGGAAAGGAAACAAAATACTCTGCAGTTTTTGCTAGATTTTTTTTTTTTTAAATCCATGGCAACGTACACCATGCAACCATGCAGCATAGTTTTGTAAAAATAAAAAAAAATCTGATATAAAATGTACCCCTTACCACCATCAGTAGGAAAGGAAACAAAATACTCTGCAGTTTTTGCTAGATTAAAAAGAAAAAATCCATGGCAATGTACACCATACAACCATTCACCGTGGGGTTTTTTTATTTTTTAAATCTGATGCAAAATTTACATGCCATATCACTATCAGTAGGAAAGGAAACAAAATGCTCTGCCGTTTTTGCTAAATTGTTTTCCCCGATGGCAACTTACACCATACAACCATGCACCATGGTTTTGTTTAAAAAATAAAATAAAATAAATCTTTTTACTGCCAGCATTCTAAAACAAGATCAAAAAGCAAATGGTTAAAGAGAACATTTATTTTTATTAGACAATACAAAACATGTGCACATTTTCAGTGACTTTTCAAGTGATAAACAGACAAACAATACACTAACAATTGATGATGGGAATGAAATTTCATCTACTAGGCTTTCAGTTGGTGGAGACGCTTTATTTTTTGGGGGGGGGGAGGGGGGGGGGAGGGCAGTGAGCTGATGGAAAAAGCTCAAGACTGAATTGAATGGAAAAAAAATCTCCATGTGAAAATTTCCAGAAAATGTGTGTGAAAAAATTTCATTTCCCCCAAACTTCTCCAGCAGCTGAAAGCTAAAAAAAACAAAAAAACAAAAAACAAACTGTGGATGCCTTTTTAATTTGGCCAGTTTTCACTTTCCTTTCTTGAGGCTTACACTTCCTGTTTGACCTGAACATTAACTGGGAAGCAAACATGTTGGATATGCTTTTTTGTCCTCATTGGAAATACTTGATGCTCAGTCCAGTTTCTCAGCCTTGCAAATGAGAAGACTAAGTGTGTCACTGAGCGGGAATGAATGCAATGATCCATAAGACACATAAGACACACAACTTGTGAATTTTTCAAATCCACTGGTCCACTTTGTTCAGTAGTAAAAACACTGAAAAAACAAACAAACAAAAAACTGTGCCCTTGTGGCTTTCGGGTTTCCAGGAACAGTAACCTTTATTGCCAGGAGGAGACAATCAGGTGGCAACAGTAAGTAAGTAAGTAAGTCACTTGGTGTTTTACGCCCAGTCAACCTTTGCAGTTATATCAGGGCGAAAGGTGGCAACAGAATGATGAGTAATGTGATGCGCGGCAACAGAATGATGAATAATGTGATGCGTTTGCCAAACAGGTACCATGGCAGAACTTTGACGAGAAAGCATACATTGACAAGAAGCGCGTAAGAGCAGGAGAGGATGCCTACGCTCGCAACAAGTTCAACCAGCAGGCCAGCGACGATATTCCCTCCAACCGTGCTGTACCTGACACCCGGCATATGCAGTGAGTCATCGCTCTCTCTGTCCACCCACCCTTTTACCTGTCAGTCCACCTGTCTGTCTTTTAATCCATCCATGTCTGCCTGCCTGTCCACGTGTCAGTTCGTCCGGCCGGCTGTCTCTTTTCTTTCTCCTTTTGTATGAATTTTGCTTGAGACTGGTTATTTAAGCCATAAATTTACGAGCGTGATTCATAAAACATATGGATTCCCTTTTATTTGTTTTGTTGAATGGAAAAAGGAAGGAACATTTGTATATGGTGCATAAAAAAGTCCTAAAAATAATGCATGTTCACATGACCATGTTCTGCTTTTTGTACGTTTGATACCCTTGCATTATGTTTTTGTGACATGAGATTGTGTTTAACATATTGTGTCATCAGTTTGTTGTTGACAGATGTGTGTGTAACATATTATGTCATCAATTTGTTGTTGATGTGTAACATGTCATCAATTTGTTGGTGACGAATGTGTGTTTAACATGTTAATATGTCATCAATTTGTTGTTGACAGATGTGTGTTTAACATGTTATTATGTCATCAATTTGTTGTTGACAGGTGTGTGTTTAACGTTTTATTATGTCATCAATTTGTTGTTGACAGAGGTGTGTTTAACATGTTATTATGTCATCAATTTGTTGTTGACAGATGTGTGTTTAACATATTATGTCATCAATTTGTTGTTGACAGATGTCGCTCCAAGAACTGGCCACATGATTTACCTGACACGTCTGTCATCATCACTTTTCATAATGAGGCAAGATCTACCTTGCTAAGAACTGTCATCAGGTAGGAAACAAGTGGACTTGAATTAGGTGTGTGTGCATGGGTGTGTGTGCGTGGGTGTGTGCATGCGTGCGTGTGTGCATGAGTGAGTGTGTGCATGTGTGTGTATGCATGTATGTGTGTGTGTGTGTGTGTGTGTGTGTGTGTGTGTGCATGCATGCATGCCTGTGTGCGTGTGTGAAAGAGAAAGGGATAATGTGTCAGTCTGCCTGTCTGGCTGGCTGTCTGCCTGTCTGTCTGTCTGTCTGCCTGTCTGTCTGTCTGTGTCTGTGTAGCCTGACCTAATCCACTGAGAGGCACCCATAGCACCCAGCAGAACATTGACCACGTTATGTTTGTATCACTGTGCAAGCTATGGAAAAGGTATAAAAAATGGAACAGTCTACCCCAGTCTGTGTTGCTAGTGAATAACCACCTTATGTTTGTATCATTGTGCAAGCTATGGAAAAGGTATCAAAAACTGAACAGTCTGCCCCAGTCTGTGTTGCTAGTGACTATACACTGTTATGTTTGTATCACTGTGCAAGCTATGGAAAAGGTATCAAAAATTGAACAATCTGCCCCAGTCTGTGTTGCTAGTGACTAACCACCTTATGTTTGTATCACTGTGCAAAGCTGTGGTAAAGGTATCAACAACTGGATCAGAGACAAGAAAATGCTATCTATTATGACAAAACACAACATGCAATTTTGGGGGGTAGTCCCCTTTACCAAGCTACAAAACAACGCTTAAACAACAGTTAATAATGAAAAATGAGACGGAAAGCTACGCCACATATCTGTTATGCTGGTTTTGTGTCCAGTTGTTTAGAATGCTAGCAGTCATTCTTGTTTCAGAATTTTTTTAATTTTTTAATCAAAAACTGAACAGTCGGCCCCAGTCTGTCACTAGTCACCGTACATAGTTGTAATGCAGTCAGTCATCAAAAACGTCTGCGTGTGCTTGACTTCCTCATGGAACTTTGTCTCCAGTGTGTTCCGCATGAGTCCCTCACACCTCATCAAGGAGATCATTCTGGTGGATGACTTCAGTGAAGACCGTAAGTAGTCTCTCATTTCTAATTTGACCAGGGAGGGGTGGGACGAGGGAATGGAGGTTAATTCAGAGATGGTTTGCGAATTAGGGTCCGTTTTGGGCAACCATCTAGCCCCTCTCTCTCCAGACCCTAGGTTTTAGTTACAGCCTAGGTACTAAACTTATGGGTAAAATACTGGGCCTCGGCAGGGAGAAGGGTGAATTGTTGGTACCACTATGCGTAAAACTGATGTAAAGCAAGAGAAAGAGGAAGAAAGGGTGAATTTGTATGATGGTAAGTAGATATATTGAATCATAGACTCTTTTGGGGTAGAATCTTAATGACTTAACGGTTATAAAATTGGCATCAGATATTCTTATGAATCCCGTCTTACATAATATCTCAGAGGGGCTGACATCTCCGTGCATTGGGGTCTGTCCACAGCATCAGATGGTGAAGAGCTGAAGGTCATTGACAAGGTCAAAGTTTTCAGAAATGACAAGAGGGAAGGTAAGCATTTCCTACCATGCCAGTCAGATTTTTGTTTCGTGTTCAGCGTACAAGCACATCACATCACAGAACAGCACAACACTGCCCAACACCATACAAAGCAGCGTACTCATTGCATAACAGTGACATGGCTTTTAATACATCATCTTCCAAGGGCATGGGTGACCTTTGAAATTAGAAAATGGAAAGTAATTCATCATTTTCCAAGGATGCTGGTGATCTCCCAGGTTAGAAAGCATCAATGCAGATAAAGCACTACATGAACTGCAGAAAAGTTTCATGTCTGTCAAAGATTCCCACTGAGAGAAGACCCAAGTTTCTGTGTGCGCTTAATGGCATTATGGATTAGAGAAGCGTTGCCTTGGGCACATCAGGTTTCAGTGTACAGAAAAGCGGCCTTGACTATCTATCCTGCAGCAGCCACAGAACAGCCTGTGGTGGTACCATCATCCGGACCACTTTGTCTGCAGCGACATCTGATTGATTTCTGCAGGACTGATCCGGTCGCGTGTGAAGGGAGCTGATGCAGCCACTGCCAGAGTTCTCACCTTCCTGGACAGCCACTGTGAATGTAACGCCAACTGGCTGGAGCCCCTGCTGGAGAGAGTGGCACAGGTAACAAACGGGTCTTGTTTTGTCTCATCTTGTTTTATTTCCTTGTCTTGTAGTTTTTTGTTATATGTCTTCCTAGATATTCACTGTGAGTGTAACGCCCACTTGCTGGAACCCCTCTTGGAGGTATTGGCACAGGTAACTGATCTTGTCTTGTATGTCTTGTCTCATCTTGTCTTGTTTTCTTGCCTTGTCATTTTTGTTATCTGTCTTCCTAGATATTCACTGTGAATGTAACGCTAACTGGCTGGAACCCCTCTTGGAGGTATTGGCACAGGTAACTGATCTTGTCTTGTATCTGTCTTGTCTCGTCTTGTTTTCTTGTCTTGTCATTTTTGTTCTGTCTTCCTAGATATTCACTGTGACTGTAACGCTAACTGGCTGGAACCCCTGTTGGAGGTAGTGGCACAAGTAACAGGTCTTGACTTGTATCTGTCTTGTCTCATCTTGTCTTGTTTTCTTGTCTTGTCATTTTGGTCATGTCTTCCTAGATATTCAGTGTGAATGTAATGCCAACTGGCTGGGAACCCCTGTTGGAGGTAGTGGCACAGGTAACTGGTCTTGTCTTGCCCTGTCCTGTCTTGTCTCTTTGTCTTGTCTTGCTGTGTCCTGACTTGTTTCCTTGTCTTGTCGTGTTTTGTTACATGTCTTCCTAGATATTCATTGTGAATGTGATGCCAGCTGGCTGGAACCCGTGTTGGAGGTAGTGGCACTGGTAACTGTACGTCTTGTCTTGTCTCTTTATCTTGTCTTGTCTCATCAGATCTTGTTTCTTTGTCTTGTTTTGTTAAGGTGACTGGAGCCCCTCTTATTCCTTCCTGTCTTGTCTTGTTCCGTCCTGTCTTGTCTTGTCCCATCCTGTCTCGTTTTGTCTTGTCCCATCCTGTCTTGACTTGTCCTGTCTCATTCTGTCTTGCTTGCCTCATCACAGGTTCTGTGCCTGAGTTTAGCACTGGTCTGGTCTTGTCCCATTCTGCTGCGTCTGCATCTTGTCTTGTCCCATCCTGTCTTGTCTCATCCCATCCTGTCCTGTCTTGTCCCATCCTGTCCTGTCTTGTCCCATCCTGTCTTGTCTTGGCCTGTCTCATTCTGTCTTGCTTGTCTCGTCACAGATTCTGTGCTAGAGTTTAGTACTGGTCTGGTCTTGTCCCATCCTGTCTTGTCTTGTCTTGTCCCATCATGTCTTGTCTTGTCCCATCCTGTCTTGTCTTGTTGTCTTCCAGGAGAGTGTGAATGTTTCACCAACTGGTTGGAAGAGCCAACTGGCTGGCTAGAGAGAGTGTCACAGGGAACTGGTCTGGTTTTACCTTGTTTTGTCTCTTTGTCTTGTCTTGTCCAGTCTCGTCTCCGTGGGGCTGTCGTCGGGGGTTCCATTGTGTGGACCAGTGACTGGAGCTACACACACCAGCTCATCCGGCGGCTCTGTGAAGTGCTTTGCAATTCAGTCAGACTGCTCTAGGGCTTCATAAGAGTACATATATATATATATATATATATATATATTTATATATGTAATTGTTGTTGTTTTTACGTTGCAGGACCGGAGGAACGTGGTCAGTCCCATCATTGACGTCATCAGCATGGACAACTTTGACTACATTGGTGCCTCGGCTGACCTCAAGGGAGGTAAGTTACACTGGGATGGCAGATCAAGGGAAGTAAGCCAGCCTAATCCTGATGTTAACTCAGGTGGCTTTTGGCATCAGAGGCTGCCTTGGAGTGTGTTCTGTTACGCTGAATGAAATCTGTATTGATTTCTTTGCTTGTTCCTCTCGTATGAATAACATAATTGTTGACGAAGGTGAAAGAGAGAAAAGAAAGAAAGAGGGAGAAGGAAAAAAAAAAAAAAGCACGCTGACACACACACCAAGCTTATTGGCTGACAGACTCCGATTAGGATGCTAGCACTAGGGGATTGTTGACAGACTCAGTCAGATTTGGACACTAGCTCTGGGGGCTTGTCAGCTGACTCTGATTTTTTGGACACTAGCTGTGGGGGCTTGTCGACTGACTCAGATTTGGACACTATGGCGGCTTGTTGACTGACCCAGATTTGGACACTAGCTCTGGGGGCTTGTTGACTAACTCATATTTGGACACTGGCTCTGGGGGCTTGTTGACTGACTCAGATTTGGACACTAGCTCTGGGGGCTTGTTGACTAACTCATATTTGGACACTGGCTCTGGGGGCTTGTTGACTCACTCATATTTGGACACTAGCTCTGGGGGCTTGTTGACTGACTCAGATTTGGACACTATGGGGGCTTGTTGACTGACCCAGATTTGGACACTAGCTTTGGGGGCTTGTTGACTGACCCAGATTTGGACACTAGCTCTGGGGGCTTGTTGACTGACTCATATTTGGACACTGGCTCTGGGGGCTTGTTGACTGACCCAGATTTGGACACTAGCTTTGGGGGCTTGTTGACTAACTCATATTTGGACACTAGCTCTGGAGGCTTGTTGACTGACTCAGATTTGGACACTGGCTCTGGGGGCTTGTTGACTGACTCAGATTTGGACACTGGCTCTGGGGGCTTGTTGACTGACCCAGATTTGGACACTAGCTTTGGGGGCTTGTCGGCTGACTCTAATTTGGATGCTTGTTAGACTCTAATTTGGGGGCTTGTTGGTGGATTCACACTGATGGTGGACTTCCTGGCAGCCACCAGACTAAAGATTTATCATGACGTCCACATTGAATCTAGAAGAAGTAGCTGAAGAAATTCATGCATGCATGTGCGCACACACACACACACACACACTCACACACACACACACTCCGTGAACAATGAAAGGTGGCTCATAAACATGAGGAACTTCAATATTTTAGCTCATACCCTTTATCGTGCGGGGAGGGGGGCAGCAGAAGAACGTTTTCGTCGGAGATAGGGGAGGTTAGGGTGGGGACAAGGAGAGACACAGAAGAGAGCTGAATTAGTCATCTATTGATTTCTCTTTCTCTGTCATGTCACCGAGAGCAGCAGAGAGGTTATTTATTTATCGTCAGAGATGAAAAAGGTTCAGGGAAGCAGAGGAAAAGTTACTGATTGTCATTTATCGATTTCTTTGGGGTGTATCCTGCCATGCAAAGAAAAGGGGCAAGAGGGGAGGTTATTTATTGTTTGATTTTTCTGTCTTCTGCCAGGCTTTGACTGGAATCTGGTGTTTAAGTGGGACTACATGACCTCCGAGGAACGCAACAGAAGAGTGTCTGACCCCATCTCGCCCATCAGGTCAGCCGCTCCTGTCATTTCTGCTCTTGGTTTAAACAAAGTTCATTTCGTGTGTCACAATACATTAACAACAGAACAGCTGAGTGTCTGACCCCATTTCCCCCATCAGGTCAGCTTCTCCAGTCATTTCTGCTCTTGGTTTAAACTGAATTTATTTAATATGTCACAATAAATTAACAGAACAGAACAGCTGGGCTGTGCAACAAGCAAAATTACTTATATTGGTACGGCTTGTATATTAGTATTTCTACTCTTCTTGTCACCCTGATATATATATATAACCGCGCTGGTTGACTGGGCGTAAAACACCAATTTACTTACTTGCTTCTCTTCTTGGTGCTCTCCCTTTTTCTCTTCTCTTTATTTCAAGAAAGGTACGGATACATAGCATACACTGACAGAACACATTTATACCTCCTGCTGCATGTAGTGTTGGTTACAACATGTAAGTGTGTCTGTGTGACAGTTATTTAATTAACACTGACACTTGTTGTTGCTGTTCTCTTGTTCAGTTTATTTGTTGCTGTGTTCAGATTTGTGCTGTCTTTTGTTTACTTCTGTTGACATTCAGTAAAAAAAATATATATAAAAAATCAGACATGAAAGGGAAAATATTTGTGTTGTCTTCTGTTCTTGTCAGCATTTAATCAAAAAAATTTTTTAAACCAACACACATTCAGACTTAAAACAGAAAAGATTTATGTTGTCTTCTGTTTACCTCTGTCAACATTCAATATTTGTTGGTAAAAACACACATTTAAACAGAAAAGAGAAAAAGCGACGTGAAAAGCAAATTTGTCACATTATAGTCGGTGGTAGTTTTCTCTCTTCTTTCTGTGGATCACTCATATGGAAACTGGTTCTGCGTACAAAGGCTGCTGTTCACTGCAGACCACGCAGGATGCTGAAAAGCTTCCTTGCCAGTGGGGTCTCCACCGGTTAGAACTGATGCCGGAGGTTGTCGTGTAGTGGACAGGCCTGCAGTAGATGTCATGTTGTCGTGTAGCGGACAGGCCTGCAGTAGATGTCATGTTGTCGTGTAGTGGACAGGCCTGCAGTGGATGTCATGTTGTCGTGTAGTGGACAGGCCTGCAGTAGATGTCATGTTGTCGTGTAGCGGACAGGCCTGCAGTAGATGTCATGTTGTCGTGTAGCGGACAGGCCTGCAGTAGATGTCATGTTGTCGTGTAGCGGACAGGCCTGCAGTAGATGTCATGTTGTCGTGTAGCGGACAGGCCTGCAGTAGATGTCATGTTGTCGTGTGGACAGGCCTGCAGTAGATGTCATTTGTAGGGACAGGCCTGCAGTAGATGTCATGTTGTCATGTGTAGGTCGTGACAGGCCTGCATAGATGTCATGTTAGTCATGCAAAGTCTGGGTGGTCTGCAGGGCAGGCTGTCCAGTGCTAGTGTGTGTGGTGTGTGTTGTGATGTGTGTGGGGGGGGGTGCCTGTGTGGGTGGGTGGGTGCCTGTGTGTGGGTCGGTGTGGGGGGTGGTGGTGCTTAGAACAGTCTTTATGGACAAGATTTTGCAATTCACAAATATTCTTATTTTTTATTACTATTTCTGAACTTGGTCTGAACTGTTGGTTCCCGTGCCTTTTCTGTTTTCAGTCCACATACATCGAATGACCTTGCCCTTCCTCTCCAACAGAAACCCTCTCTAGACCCATTCAAGTGTAACCTAGAAACCTTTTTTTCCCCAAAACTATAGACCTGCCATGTTTTCCGTTCTGTGCTGCTGTCTTCATCCATCTCAAGTCTCTGTTTGCTGCCCGTTTTTAAGCTGTGTAAATTAAGCTTTGTACAGTCAGTATGCTCGTGTGTGCGGGTGCCTGCCTGTGTGTGTTTGTGTGTGTGTTGTGAGTGTGTGTGTGTGTGTGTGTGTGTGTGTGTGTGTGTGTGTGTGTGTGTGTGTGTGTGTGTGAGTGTGTGGTGTGTGTGGTGTGTGTGTGGTGTGTGTGTGTGTGTGTGTGTGTGTGTGTGTGTGTGTGTGTGTGTGTGTGTGTGTGTGTGTGTGTGTGTGTGTGTGTGTGTGTGTGTGAGTGTGTGTGAGTGTGTGTGGGTGTGTGTTTGTGTGTGTGCGTGTGCTTGGAATAGTCTCTGCGGACAAGATTTTGCGCTTTTTTAAACACTCTGATTATTAATTATTATTAAGAGGTGGTGCATCGGATGGCCATGGCTTGTGGGTGAGCCTGCGTTGTGGTTGAACTCTCGCTGCTTTACGCTCCAAAATCTCTTTCCAGGACACCGATGATTGCAGGCGGCCTGTTTGTGATAGAGAAAAGCTGGTTTGACGAACTTGGCCAGTACGACATGGACATGGAAGTGTGGGGAGGAGAAAACCTGGGTACGAACCAATCTCTTGCCTTTTTGTTGTGTGCCCAGGGTGGATGTGGTCGAGTATGTATGACAGTTTTGGCTTTCTTGTTTCAGTTTGATTTCAGTTCCACTTGTGTGTGTTTTTTGTGGGTTTTTTTTTGTAGTTTCAGTTTTTGTGGTTTAAATTGTTTTTTTATTGGCTGTCTGTTTAGTACTAGAAGTAGAATGTCTTCATGGTTTCTTTGGTGAGGCACAAAAATGCAAATAAAGTCACTGTAACATTATGAAATAAATTGCCGGCACAGAACTATACAGTACAAAACAATTTTATCTGTTGAAGTATGGAACTTGTATTTCTACGGCTGAATTATTCGGATAGAAGTCTCAGAACTTTGCCCAACTGTCCATCCATTTCAGAAATCTCATTCCGAGTGTGGCAGTGCCACGGTGCTCTGGAGATCATACCCTGCAGTCGGGTGGGCCACGTGTTCCGCAAACAGCATCCCTATACCTTCCCAGGAGGCAGCGGCAACGTCTTTGCCAAGTGAGAACTAAGCCATTGTTAGGTTTGATCCTCATTTTCAGCTTCCTTCTTCATCACTGGCATAATTTTTAATCCTCATTTTCAGAATCCTTCTTCATCATCAGCATGTTTAATCCTCATTTTCAGCATCCTTCTTCATCATCAGCATCATGTTTAATCCTCATTTTCAGCATCCTTCTTCATCATCAGCATGTTTAATCCTTGTTTTCAGCATCCTTCTTCATCATCAACATGTTTAATCCTTGTTTTCAGCATCCTTCTTCATCATCAGCATCATGTTTAATCCTTGTTTTCAGCATCCTTCTTCATCATCAGCATCATGTTTAATCCTCATTTTCAGCATCCTTCTTCATCATTGGCATAATTTTTAATCCTCATTTTCAGCATCCCTCATCATCATCAGCGTCATGTTTAATCCTCATTTTCAGCATCCTTCTTCATCATCGGCATGATGTTTAACCCTTGTTTTCAGCATCCTTTTTCATCATCAGCATGTTTAATCCTTGTTTTCAGCATCCTTCTTCATCATCAGCATCAGCATTTGTTAAAGCTGTGTGACACCTTCATTTCACTGTTTCACTGCTAAACCCTCTTTTCTGGTACATAGAAATTGTTTTATAGTTGTAGACAGAGTAACTGAATGCTTAATTTATCTTCCTGTCTGGTGTGTATGACAAGAGGCATTTCTTCTGGAAAGTTACAACAATTTCACACAGGAAAATCCTAACTGGGATGATAGTGTAAGACCACCTTGACTTTCATTTTTTTTCTTCTCTGAAACCCTTTGTATTTAATGATATTAATTGAAGTATTTATAAAGCACAAAATCTTGCTTGTAGAGAATATTCTAAGTGTATACACACATGCTTGCGCGCACGCACACACACACGCATGCACACACGCACACACACACACACACACACACGCACGCACGCACGCACGCACGCACGCACGCACGCACCACACACACACACACACACACACACACAGGAGTATATTGACTCTACTCAATATTACATGTAAATGAACCCCTTGCCAACGTGTATTTTATGCGTGGGTGAATTTGTGCGTATACAGCTGTATCTCTGTGATTAAAATCACCAGTAAAGCACTGTTGTCATTTACATGTGCACGATTTGATTTGCTGTGCAGAAACACACGTCGAGCGGCAGAGGTTTGGATGGATGACTACAAGCAGTTCTACTTTGCTGCTGTGCCATCTGCTAAAAACGTTCCTTTTGGAGAGTGAGTGCGCTGGCTTTGAGTTTTTTTCCCCCTGCACCAAATTGCTGAGGACAGAATGTGAAGACTCTACTTTAGAGGGATGTCAAATTCATTGTGTTTTTTTCTTCATTCTTTTTAATTAGACTGAATTCCTGTCTGTTCACTCTGACAAAACAAACATCATAATAATAACTCTTATGTAGCGCTATACCCTGTAAAAATGTACAAGCTCACAGTGCTGTACATTATCAACATCAACATCAACATGACATAAAAAATAAAAATAAAATAAAGGACAAATATTGTAAATTCATACATCAACACTCAGGCATTACAGACCCAACCATCCACAATATGATTACACACAGAATACTGTAGGTAATTGTTTTGTTTGATACACTTTCGTGTCAAGGGTATCAAACTGAACATTTACCTACAGTATCTCCCCCACCCCCCCTCCCCCCCATCCCCGTTTCTTCTTTTTTTCTCGCCAGAATAATCAACACGTTGATCGTGGGCCCTTAAATGAAAGAAAAGAAGAAGAAGAAGATTACAGACTCACACAAACATGTTGAGAGTAAATGATTTTTTCCTGCATGCCTTCACCCGTCCTACTGCAGTTCAGACTTCCAGCACAGTAACTCATCTGAACTGCTGACAAAGAAAGCTGGTAGCAGGATTAAAATGTCCTGTCAGTCGCACAGGGTTATTATTATTTCAGGATGAAAAAAATGAAGAAGAAAGGAAGATAAAGCAAAAGAATTGTTGAATGTTAACAGCTATATTATATACACAGGCTACATTCCTACTGTGTTGTTTAAAGGAAGATAAAGCAAAAGAATTGTTGAATGTTAACAGCTATATTGTATACACAAGCTACATTCCTACTGTGTTGTTTAAAGGAAGATAAAGGAAGAGAGTCATTGAATGTTAACAGTTATATTATATACACAAGCTACATTCCTACTGTGTTGTTTAAAGGAAGATAAAGGAAGAGAGTCATTGAATGTTAAGAGCTACATATGTACACAAGGTACATTCCTACTGTGTTGTTTAAAGGAAGATAAAGGAAGAGAGTCATTGAATGTTAACAGCTATATATGTACACAAGCTACATTCCTACTGTGTTGTTTAAAGGAAGATAAAGGAAGAGAGTCATTGAATGTTAACAGCTATATATGTACACAAGCTACATTCCTACTGTGTTGTTTAAAGAAAGATAAAGCAAAAGTGTTGTTGAATATTAACCACTATATAATATATATATATACATGATGTACATGCCTCCTGTGTTGCTTGTGCCAGTGGTTTAATGTCTGTTGTGTCTGGCAGCATCTCCAAGCGACTGAAGTTGAAGAAAGACTTGCACTGTAAGCCCTTCAAATGGTTCCTGGAGAATGTCTACCCAGAGCTCAAGTGAGTCCTTCATTGGCTTCTTTATTTTCAGTCATCCAGTGAACTTGCTGTTGTTGATCACTTTTATACGGCGCTACTCTCCGCTCTCGGGCAGACTCACTGCGCTCTTGTCACATGTGATTCTGAATGAGAGAGTCATTTTTTTCAGGGGCGTTTTTGAATATCCACCAGAGTGGTCCAGTTACAGCACTATTTGGTTGTTACACGGCTAGCGCCGCATGTTCTGTGTACACCATACAACCATGCACCGTGTCCCGTCACTTCTTGCAAAGCCACACGCAAAGGGTGCGTGCATGTTTAGCTATAGCCTGCCACCATGCACCGTGTCACATCACTTCATGCAAAGCCACACACAAAGGGTGCATGCATGTTTAGCTATAGCCTGCCTCCTGCACTTCGGGCAGAATGACAGGGATCTTTTATGTGCTACTGCGTTAACACAGAGGTGGAATGGACACTGAAATAAGAGTCAGCACAGAAAGCTGACCCTGGAGAAGAAGATTCTCCTGCTGGGACTTGAATCTGTGACCTTTTGATGTGGAGTCTGGTGCTCTAACCGCTGAGCGATCCCTGCTCCCCAACTTGGAGTTTAACTCAGGGCCAGGTGAAATGTTGCGCGTGCATCTGTTTTTTACTGCACCTATGTGTTTGACTTTGCCTAGAATGTTCTGGAAGCAAAGCAAATTCACTGACAGTGGCTGATTTTGACCAGAATATTCTGGATGCAAAAGACCGCGACTGGCTGTGGTTGATTTTGATCAAAATTTTGTAGCTGTAGGAGATGTTTACTGACTGGTTGGTTCGGCCAAAATGCTCTGGAAGCAAAACACGTGCCTCAGTCCTTGGCTGTGGTTAATTTTAACCAGAATTTTGACCCCACGTTCATCAGCTGTGGTTAATTTTAACCTGAATTTTGACCCCACATTCATCGGCTGTGGTTAATTTTAACCAGAATTTTGACCCCACATTCACTGGCTCTGGGGTTAATTTTAACCAGAATTTTGACCCAGTACATTGTGGAAGCAACGGCTGTGTGTTGACTGTGGTTTTCTGTGACAGAGTCCCCAGCGTTCAGGCGGTGGCCTTCGGCAGCATCCAGCAGGACGACCAGTGCATGGACACCATGGGCCACTTCGCTGACGGCAACCTGGGACTCTACCCCTGTCACCATGGTGGCGGCAATCAGGTATGGATGACTGGCACCCAGCGTGAATATCATCATTGGAAACTAATTCCAGTGAGATGTTACTCTTGTCGGGTTGTCTTCTGTTCTGGCTGCTGATTGGTCAGGGCCTGTATGAAGGAGCTGGCGTTGGCTATCCTTTGCATACAGCGGAAACAATCATTGCAGATTTCACTTTATCGAACCTGGTTTTATAAATACGCTGGATTTATAACGGATACATTTGTGTGTTTGTTACTCCGTTTATACTTGGCATGCTTATCGGGCGATTCAGTGAATCGGGGTTGTTAACTCCCCTGACATTTGTCCGGCATCGCTTAAGTCCCTTGGCTGCTTTTACTTCCGGTGCTTACTTTCTTCACAATGGAAGGCGGTGACAGTGAATTTTCGAATTATACACTGCCAACTTTAAAGGCATTTTTGGAGGCCCATAGTCATAATGTGTCTGGCAATAAGCAATAACTTGTTGCTCGTGCTATAGGATGCCCCAAAACACATTTTTTCTATGAACTCGTGATCTTCTGGTCAGCCAAAAAATGACGCAAATTCACTTTTTTCCCCCACTCCATCCCCTTTCCACGGTATTTTTTCAACTGCAACAGTATTGGCATTTGTACTGCTTCCAATTCTAGGTTCAACTTCCACTGTTATACACAGCGTGAAGCAACGCCTACTCAGAAATCAGCCCGGAAGTGTGCTGCGACCTCTCGCGACTTCTTGCGCGAAAGATTACAAAGCGCATTCAATCTAGCAAACCAGCTTCGTTGAATCGCCCAATACCTGGCAGTTCACAGACTCTCAATTTTTTTAAACTATTCCATGCCAGAACATTTGCACTGTATGTCAATTTCATTCCAAGAATGGCCTGAAAGAATAAATGAGCCAACCTGACATGTGACTGGCTGTGATTTTTGTGCTTTCAGGAGTTCGCGCTGACCCAGGATGGACCTTGACCTGCTGAACATGACCTTGGGTACTGACAGTGGGTCACACCTCAGACTGTGATTTTTGTGCTTTCAGGAGTTCTCGCTGACCCAGGATGGACCTTGACCTGCTGAACATGACCTTGGGTACTGACAGTGGGTCACACCTCAGACTGTGATTTTTGTGCTTTCAGGAGTTCTCGCTGACGCAGGATGGCAGCATTCAGCACCTTGACCTGTGCATCACGGCAACAGGAACCATCAGTGGCTCCCCTCTCAAACTGTTCCAGTGTCGCTCAGACAACTACCTTCAGGTACCCCACTCAAACTGTTCCAGTGTCGCTCAGACAACTACCTTCAGGTACCCCACTCAAACTGTTCCAGTGTCGCTCAGACAACTACCTTCAGGTACCCCACTCAAACTGTTCCAGTGTCGCTCAGACAACTACCTTCAGGTACCCCACTCAAACTGTTCCAGTGTCGCTCAGACAACTACCTTCAGGTACCCCACTCAAACTGTTCCAGTGTCGCTCAGACAACTACCTTCAGGTACCCCACTCAAACTGTTCCAGTGTCGCTCAGACAACTACCTTCAGGTACCCCACTCAAACTGTTCCAGTGTCGCTCAGACAACTACCTTCAGGTACCCCACTCAAACTGTTCCAGTGTCGCTCAGACAACTACCTTCAGGTACCCCACTCAAACTGTTCCAGTGTCGCTCAGACAACTACCTTCAGGTACCCCACTCAAACTGTTCCAGTGTCGCTCAGACAACTACCTTCAGGTACCCCACTCAAACTGTTCCAGTGTCGCTCAGACAACTACCTTCAGGTACCCCACTCAAACTGTTCCAGTGTCGCTCAGACAACTACCTTCAGGTACCCCACTCAAACTGTTCCAGTGTCGCTCAGACAACTACCTTCAGGTACCCCACTCAAACTGTTCCAGTGTCGCTCAGACAACTACCTTCAGGTACCCCACTCAAACTGTTCCAGTGTCGCTCAGACAACTACCTTCAGGTACCCCACTCAAACTGTTCCAGTGTCGCTCAGACAACTACCTTCAGGTACCCAACTCGGCTATAGTTTGCATCCACAGTCTGGTCTCATGCTAGGAAGCATTTTCCTTCCAACCACTGCCGTAGTTGGGGTATGCCATAGGTCTCACAACACAATTCCTCCAACCGCTGCCATAGCTGGTTATGCTTATGTCTCATAACATCCCTCCTCGAACCGCTGCCATAAGTGGTTATGCTTATGTCTCATAACATCCCTCCTTGAACCGCTGCCATAAGTGGTTATGCTTATGTCTCATAACATCCCTCCTTGAACTGCTGCCGTAAGTGGTTATGCTTATGTCTCATAACATCCCTTCTCCAACGGCTGCCGTAAGTGGTTATGCTTATGTCTCATAACATCCCTTCTCCAACAGCTGCCATAAGTGGTTATGCTTATGTCTCATAACATCCCTTCTCCAACGGCTGCCATAAGTGGTTATGCTTATGTCCTCCGACTGCTGCCAGTCTCATAACATCCTTCCTCCAACCACAGCTGTAAGCGGTTATGCTTATGTCTCATTACATCTTTCTAATCTTTTACCTGAGACCACTGCCATAGTTTGTTATGTCACAGGTCTCATTACATCCTTTCTCCAACCACTGCCATAGTTGGTTATGCCATATGTCACATAACATCCTTCCTTCAGTTATTGCTGTAATTGGTTACACCATGGGTCATGAAAAACTGTCAGCTGACAATAGACGATCTTCAGAAATCCAGGAAAAAGCCTTCAGGCATGGACCTGTATATATAGGTCCATGCCTGTGGGTATAGTGCAGAGTAGGCACGCTTTTGTTGGGGGTACAGTGAGCACGTGGGGAAGATGATGGATACCCGTAAACAAAAGGCAGAAAAGGTATCAGAAATGCCGATCAAACACTCACTGCTCGCGGGGAACGTGCAGATCAGATAGTAGGTTCCCCCAGCTGGTAGTCTAGTATAAATTATAATAGGTCCATGCCTGAAGATCTCAAAGTGTCACAGGTCGGCTCTTATCCACTGCCACCTCCATTCAGGGGACTTCACTCTCCCGAAGTAAGAAAACACTGTCAAATTATCTTCGCCTGTTATTTCCGGAAATCTTCTATTGTTGGTGTTCAAATGGCAATAAGTTTGTAACCATACAGACAAGTAACAACTCACGTTGCATTTGACTGCGTTTCTCTTATAAGCACTAAGAATGCTCACACGAGCTCAAATAAACACCAAGATTGTTTGAATTAAGAGGGAACTAATCTAAGATTGTTTAATCGAGAGGGAACTAATCTTTTACCTGGGGCAGACACACCTGATGTTTACGTGCTTGCTTTGATGCTCTACTGCTTCTACAGGCTTAGCTGACAGGATGTTAAAATCTGATTACTAACTAACTAGCTCCACAGTCTTAGTACTCAAACATTTGGCCAATTTGATAGAGGGCACTGACGGTGTAAACCTTACAAGGGTGATTGCAGTAGTCAGATGATGCATGGAGATATAGAGTCCCCTTCAACAGCATAACCATTTATGTAGTCAGATGATGATGTATGGAGATACGGAGTCCTCTTTAATAGCATAACCATTTATGTAGTCAGATGATGCATGGAGATAGAGAGTCCCCTTCAATAGCATAACCATTTATGTAGTCAGATGATGTATGGAAATACAGAGTACCCTTTAATAGCATAACATTTATGTAGTCAGATGATGTATGGAAATACAGAGTACCCTTTAATAGCATAACCATTTATGTAGTCAGATGATGTATGGAGATAGAGTCCCCTTCATAGCATAACCATTTATGTAGTCAGATGATGTATGGAAATACAGAGTACCCTTTAATAGCATAATATTTATGTAGTCAGGTGATGTATGGAAATACAGAGTCCCCTTTAATAGCATAACCATTTATGCAGTCACATGATGTATGGAGATAGAGTCCCTTTCATAGCATAACCATTTATGTAGTCAGATGATGTATGGAAATACAGAGTACCCTTTAATAGCATAACATTTATGTAGTCAAGTGATGTATGGAAATACAGAGTACCCTTTAATAGCATAACATTTATGTAGTCAGATGATGTATGGAGATACAGAGTCCCCTTTAATAGCATAACATTTATGTAGTCAGGTGATGTATGGAAATACAGAGTACCCTTTAATAGCATAACATTTATGTAGTCAGATGATGTATGGAGATACAGAGTCCCCTTCAATAGCATAACCATTTATGTAGTCAGATGATGTATGGAAATACAGAGTACCCTTTAATAGCATAACCATTTATGTAGTCAGATGATGTATGGAAATACAGAGTACCCTTTAATAGCATAACATTTATGTAGTCAGGTGATGTATGGAGATACAGAGTCCCCTTTAATAGTATAACCATTTATGTAGTCAGATGATGTATGGAGATAGAGTCCCCTTCATTGCATAACCATTTATGTAGTCAGATGATGTATGGAGATAGAGTCCCCTTCATAGCATAACCATTTATGTAGTCAGATGATGCATGGAGATACAGAGTCCCCTTCATAGCATAACCATTTATATAGTCAGATGATGTATGGAGATAGAGTCCCCTTCATAGCATAACCATTTATGTAGTCAGATGATGCATGGAGATACAGAGTCCCCTTCAATGGCATAACCATTCACGGCAGAGTTTGGAGGAAGGATGTCAAAAAACAAAGCTTGGAGTGTGTTTGTGTATGTGTCTGTGGTCCAAAGTTATTGGCTTTGCGTTTACTCGCATGCCAGGTAAGAGTTATTGCAGGCAATTCAGGTCTTTGTCGACATAATTATGATGCCAGTGGAAGTGCTAGCATATTCCTTTTGTTGTTGTCTTTCTTGATTCTGAGATAAGAGGTTGTATTGAGAGGATGGTTCATTATCAGTTGTTCATATTGAAACCATTCATAGAGCAAAAGACAAGAGTATTATCTGTTTAGTGGTGACTAGAATTCAGAATGGTTGGTTGTTGCGTGAAAAAAAAAAAAAAGACCTTTCACAAATCCGTGGCTTTTTGAAAAAAACAAAAAAACAAATCTGAAACAAAAAGTTGACTGCTAGCATTCTGAAACAAGATCCAGTGGGCATGTTTTGTGCTGTCCTATTACGATTAGCATTCTTGTTAACCTTTCATGTGTTTGGATCTCTTTGAAAACCGATTTCCACAGATGTCTTTAACACTGTCTTTGCAGCACTGGGTGCAAATAGAGGGGAAGACCATGCTGAAGCACAAGCAGTACAACCTCTGCATCGACAGCGCGGAGGCACAGATCCATGGCTTGACTGTCAGCACGTGCAACATCGAGTCACACACACAGCGGTGGACCTTCACACTCAACAAAGAGTAGCTACAGCCAGCCTTGCGCACAATGATGGACCTTCATACTCAACAAAGAGTATCTACAGACAGACAGACATAAAGCGGCGGACCTATGTACTCAGCAAAGAATAGCCACAGACAGTCACACACACACAGCAGTGGACCTTCGCACTCAACAAAGAATAGCTACAGACAAAGGATAGCTACAGACAGTCATGCACACATAATGGTGGACCTTTGCACTCAACAAAGAATAGCTACAGTCACACATAGAGCGATGGACCTTCACACTCATTGAAGAGTAGCTTACAGCCAATCACACACACACAGCGATGGACTTTTGCACTCAACAAAGAGTAGTTATACAGCCAGTCACACACATGGCGATGGACCTTCACACTCATTGAACAGTAGCTTACAGCCAGTCACAAACACAGAGCGACGGACCTTCACACTCAACAAAGATTAGTTATACAGCCAGTCACACAAATGGCAGTGGACCTTCACACTCATTGAAGAGTAGCTTACAGCCAGTCACACACATACGGCAGTGGACTTTCACACTCAACAAAGAGTAGTTATACAGCCAGTCACACACACGGCGATGGACCTTCACACTCAACACTCACACCCTCATGCTCAACAAAAAGTAGTTATACAGCCAGTCGCACACACAGTGATGAACCTTCACACTCAACATTCACACCTTCACACTCAACAAAAAGTAGTTATACAGCCAGTCACACACACAGCGATGAACCTTCACATTCAACACTCACACCTTCACACTCAACAAAGAGAAGTTATACAGCCAGTCACACACACAGCAATGGACCTTCACACTCAACACTCACACCTTCACACTCAACAAAGAGTAGTTATACAGCCAGTCGCACACACAGCGATGAACCTTCACACTCAACACTCACACCTTCATACTCAACAAAGAGTAGTTATACAGCCAGTCACACACAAGCGATGGACCTTCACACTCAACAAAGAGTACCACTACAGCTTGAAGGCTATTTAACACCTGAGTGTGTGGATGGTCTTCTTTGAATCTCCTGGTATGGTGGTTGGCTGGCTGGTAGCTAAGCAGGTGAGCAGCTATGTAAGAAAGCAGATTAGCAGACGGCATTTCCTGTGATGGCATCAAAAATATGTCTACTGCCAGTGGACAAAATAAAATAAAATGTTTTTTGATGTATATGTATGAAAAAATGTTTCATGCGCAAAATCTTACCCAGCTCTGATGTACAGGTATGGGAAGTGTTGCACATACAAAATCTCACTGGACTATGAACTTTTGAAGTGTTGATGAAGAGAAGAGTGTGCAGATGAAATGTAATGGCCAAACTGCTGTCTTTGTGGGTCATAATCATGACATGATATTCCATCCACAATCTAAAATGGACTTTTTGATGCATGAAATGTAATAATGATAATGATAACAGCAATAATTTGTACAGCGCCAGTTCTGAAAAACTCCAAGGGCTTTGCGGAGAAGATGATGGGAGATGAGGGAGTGGGGCAATATAATGATATATGTACAGAAAAGAAACCATTATGACTGATTTGGTGATTGATGCGTCACTCATCTGCCCAAAGGATGGAAGGTTTTTGTCACTTGTCCAGTCAAGGGGTCATATAGGTTCACTGGCGTCCTCCGATGGGTGTCAGTTTCCCCGGACATAACGTGTTAACGGCTGACAGTTATGCTTTAATTAACGCGTTATGCTTTAATTCACGGAATGCATCTGGGTAACTAAGGTTAAACGGAATGCATCTGGGGCACTAAATTAAACGGAATGCATCTGGGGAACTAAATTAAATGGAATGCATCTGGGTAACTAGGTTAAATGGAATACATCTGGGTAACTAAGGTTAAATGGAATGCATCTGGGTAACTAAGGTTAAATGGAATGCATCTGGGTAACTAAGGTTAAAGGAAAAAGTCCAGTTTTTGGGGAAGACTTAATTGACTGGGCTCCTCAATGGAATGAACTAATGATGATAAACGATGGGAGGATGATAAAGAGGTTTATTCTGGATTCACCAATGTCTGGGGGATAAACCTAAAAGGAATCCATCGGGGACTTGGGTTTGCATGAATTCTGGGGTTTAAAAAGCATAGGGGAGGAAGGTTAAAAGGAATGTTGGGACACTGCTAAAATGGATGAGGGAAACTGGGTTTGTAGTGCACTGATTTAGACTAAAGTTTAAACAGGTTTGGAAATGAAAATCTTGCAATCAGCTTCTTTGAAGATTGGGAAATGACTGCCTCCTCAATGAATAAGTAATATATATGCGTGGTGAATGATAAAGAGGCTTTATTCTAAGGCAGTTCACCTTGTTGTATATAATAATAAAACGCTATTTTTAATGACTGTGGTTTAAAAAAGGGGGAAAGGGAGGCAATCAAAAAAGAAAATATTAGAGTGCCCCCAAATGTTTTAACTATTTTTGAAGTTAAAAGATCATAAGCAATATTGCATTTTGTTATTGGAAACGGTTCATTATTATTAATTTGCTGTTATAACTTTACTTTGCTTTCTTAACAACCCAAACATTTGGAGGGCAAAATGAGTCACAAACCCAAAAGATAACCCCCCCCCCCCCCCCCCCCCCCCCCAACACACCCCCCCCCCCCCCCCCCCCAGCCTTCCCCAATGAGATTAAACAAGGTCATAATCCAAACTGATAAAGCATTTATATATCACAGAGGGAAGAGGTTGGGAGGTGAACCAGCAGAACAGGTGCTATATTTTAGAAGAGTTGTCAAGTATAGTTGTGTGTACAATGTTTGTGTGGTCTTAGGAAATTTCAGAAAACTGAGGTGCCTTTTTCCAGGGTTTACAAAGTTTGTGGAAAATGGCAATTTTGGCCAGGGTCTTTGAAAGTTTGGGGAGAATGGCATTTTTGACCCAGGTCTTTGAAGTTTGGGAATTTTATGAGAATGGTAAACAAGTTATGTGCAGAAGAGGGATTTGGAAGAAGGAGGGGGGAAAAAGAAGACCACACACACACACACAAAAAAAAAAAAGCGCAGGAGGGCGATAGATGGATGATAAAAGGAAAATATAGAATTTATTGAACTTGAAACAACTCTTGGACAAGTTGTGTTTGAAACTAAGCATTAATTTGGTCTGAGAAAATGGTTTTTAAGTTTGGGAATTTTGAGCTAAAATTCCTTTGATAACCCTGATGTACTTCAGTTTAAGATTTTTATTTTATTTTATTCATTTGTGCCTATTCTGGATCAGACAATTCAGTTAGCAGATCAGGTAAAGTGATTTGAATGTTGTTGTGTGGTTCTGGGTTGTTGTTTTTTCTTCTGGTTTACTGTAGTTGCACTCATTGATTTAGTGTTGCAGATGGTAGCTTGCTGCAGGTCAGTAGGACTGCAGAATTAAGCTGATTCTGAAATGTTTTGCAAGCCATATAATAGCTTGACATACTGGTGATTTATCTGTGAAAGACATACGTCTAGTCAAACACTTTATTCAGCAATCAATGTGTGTCTTTCACAAGCAAAAAAACTACAACAAACACACACCTGAGAGCATTGTCAAGGGTTTCCGGGGACATTTGTGTGTCCAGCGTGGGATCCTCAGCATGTGCGTTTTGCCGTTATGAAGCTGTGGACAAGATGCTAGCAGTTGCACAGGTATCGAGAAGCAAGCTTTGTACCAGTCTTGTACGGAAGAAAGAAATTTCACATTGAAATTTCTTGCTGAGCATCAGCTGCGTGTTGATTTTTATTTATTTCTTTCCCATGAGCTCCCTGTCCATTTCAGTGTTTCCCAGTCACAGGTCTGATTTGAAATCCAGATGACAGCTAACATACTAACATTGCAGTATACCTATGGGTGCAGGATGACATTACATCTGTGGGTTTGTGGTAATATTGCACCTGTGGGTGGATGATGACATTACCCCTGTAGGTGTGTTGGCATTGTGCCAGTGGGGGTGTCATAACACTACCCCTTTGGTGCATGTGACATTACACCTGTGTGTACATGTGACATTACACCTGTGGGTGCACAATGACATTACACCTGTGGGTGCATGATGACATTACACCTGTGGGTGGGTGATGGCATTACACCTGTGTGTGAATCATAACATTACACCTGTGGGTGTATGATGACATTACACCTGTGGGTGCATGATGACATTACACCTGTTGGGACATGATGACATTACACCTGTGGGTGCAGGATGACATTACACCTGTTGGGACATGATGATATGACATTACACCTGTGGGTGCAGGATGACATTACACCTGTGGGGACATGAAGACGTGATGACATTACACCTGCAGATGTGATGGCATTACTCCTGCTTGGGCATGATGACACTTGTGGATGTGATGATGTGTCTGTGTGTGGGGGTGCATGATGACAACAGCTGTGTATGGTAACTTGACAGCTGTATGGGTGTATGGATGGATTTGCCAGTGTGATGTTGGCTGGCTGTGTGGTGGGTGGAATGGTGTCAGTGCAGGTGGGTGTGCCAGTGACATGACAGCTGTCTGTGTGGTGGGTGGAATGATGTCAGTGCAGGTGGGTGCACCAGTGTCATGACAGCTGTCTGTGTGGTGGGCAGTATGATGTCAGTGTGGGTGGGTGTACCAGTGTCATGACAACTGTCTGTGTGGTGGGCAGTATGATGTCAGTGTGGGTGGGTGTACCAGTGTCGTGACAACTGTCTGTGTGGTGGGACAGTATGATGTCAGTGTGGGTGGGTGTACCAGTGTCATGACAACTGTCTGTGAGGTGGGTAAGTTGACAGCAGTGTGTGGGAGAGGGGATGGGTAGGGGGTCAGTGTGACAATGTGATTATGTGACAGTTATAGGTGTGTGGTGAGACTGTGGCATCTTTGGACCTGTCAGAGCATGAAGGCTGTATGTGCGTGGGTACGCTGTTGAAACATGCTGTCTCATTATTGCTGTTTATGCCTATTTCACTGCCATACATAATCTTATGCTTTAGCTGGTGTCAGATTTATGTTAAAGCAAAAGAATAGATTTTTACAGCTGCACACTTGTGTAAGTCTGGGTGTCCAGCTTATATACACCATTAGCAGAAATTAAAAAAATTGGAGGTGTGTTTTACTGTTGAGCTGATTGTGTCAAATCAATAGAAGAAAAACAATCATGTGGATAAGATTATTCAACTTCTTTTTCTCAGATGTGTCAATTTTACAGTGTAGAATCAGTCTTCCACATTATGCTGTTTGCATGGATAAATATTTATTTTTGTGGCATTTAGGTTTCTGATACTAAAATGTTTGTTTCTGTTGATTATTACTGCATTTTATTTTAAAATCTGAAACAGAATGATGTCCAGGGCGTTTATGCAGAATCAACAGAGTTAAATAGCACTCAGGTTTACATGTATAATGAGGGACACAAACAGGGATCTGCAGAATCAACAAAGAGTTAGATCTACAGAATCAACAAGCAAAGAGTTAGATCTGCAGAATCAACAAAGAGTTAGATCTACAGAATCAACAAGCAAAGAGTTAGATCTGCAGAATCAACAAACAAAGAGATCTGCAGGATCAACAAAGAATCAGATCTGCAGAATCAACAAATAAAGAGTTAGATCTGCAGAATGAACAAAGAGTTAAATAGCATTCAGTTTCACATGTATAATGAGGGACACAAACAGGGATCTGCATTGCTTGTTATCAGTGACTTGGCATCTGAGTAAATACAAGATAGGTAAAAGATTCCACCAAGATCATATCTGTATAAAAATTGACTGAGGCGGGTTTTTATCTACCTTGTGTTTACTTGCATGCCTGGTGATTCAGGCCTCTACTCAACCTGTGGTTGTGTCCCTTGCAGTATGTACAACACTGAGTGCCGCATTACTCCCTTTGTTGATTTGTTTGTCTTTTGGAAGCAAGTCATCACTGCTTCGAATAGAGAAATGCCAAAAATATGTGTTAACGCAGCATCCTGTTACTGTTAGCCATATTCTGCTACGGGCTTTTGTCAAAACTGTGCTTATGAATCCTTTTTTCTTGGGGGAAGTTTTTAATTCAGAATTTTAATCAGATTTCTTTTATTACTGTTGAAATTTCCTTGACTCATGATTGATATATACCACTGCGTTGCTGATCTTTAATATTGGTGTAATTTTAACATGAAATTGGACGGTGTGATGCCCTTTTTGTTTTGTTCCTTTGGTGCCAGGTTTTACTGGCTGTTGAATCGAAGGGCAAGCTGTCAGTGAGTTTAGGGTCATTCTGCATGTGTTATGTGGTCACTGACGCAAGTCACTTTCTTCATGGTTATGACTTGATCTACGTCTTTGTCTTTGCTGATTATGTGATCACCAGCGCAAGTCACTTTCTTCATGGTTATGACTTGATCTACATCTTTGTCTTTGCTGATTATGTGGTCACTGATGCAAGTCACTTTCTTCATGGTTATGACTTGATCTACGTCTTTGTCTTTGCTGATTATGTGATCACCAGCGCAAGTCGCTTTCTTCGTGGTTATGACTTGATCTACGTCTTTGTCTTTGCTGATTATGTGATCACCAGCGCAAGTCACTTTCTTCATGGTTATGACTTGATCTACGTCTTTGTCTTTGCTGATTATGTGATCACCAGCGCAAGTCACTTTCTTCATGGTTATGACTTGATCTACATCTTTGTCCTTGATGATTATATGATCACCAACGCAAGTCACTTTCTTCATGGTTATGACTTGATCTACATCTTTGTGTAACCTGTGTGCACCCTTGACTTTAATCATTTGAATGTGTGGTGGTTGTTTTTTGGACTAGGAATCATCAGATTGAAATGGCAGCCTGTGGGATTTCATTTTTTTTTCTTTTCCTGAAGACAGATGTAGGGGAAAAAACATCTGTTTTTTTCTGTTTCTCATTAGATTACATTGTGATATTTAATGAGTTACTTTGCAATGTTGCGCAATATGGACCAGTCCCAGAAGCTGAAGGTGACAGTATTAATTAGAAAACAGTGAGTCCACAGTTATGTTCTTTTTGTTTCAGGTATTTCATGCGCTTTGAAACGTCTCTGATTTTAAGTATTGATTGTTCCCAGAATGATTGTGTTGAGTTTAGTCATGAATGTAAGACTTTAAAAAAATTTGTCTGTTATATCCTTTGGTTTCATCTTACTGTATTGATGTCTCAGTGTCTGTATTTGTGGTTTGATTTGTAGTCTGTGTGTAGTTTGATAATCCACATTAATTTAGACTTCTAGTCATGCGTGTCGGTCTGGACTTAACCTTCAGTGTGGCTGTTATCTTTGATGTCGAATAACTTAACAGGGATAGTTACTTTTGCTTTTTTTAGGGGTGACGGAGGGGGTTGGGCATGTTTCTAACTCTTGAGTGTAAAAGAGTTGGACTTGGATTTTTTGTTTCTTTGTTTTTGGTTGTTGTTGTTTTTTGTTTTTGTTTTTTGTTTTGCAAACAGCATTGCACTGCTGTTCAATTTGTTTTCACTAGTCGGACTGCTGACTCAAGACTCAACAAAGGAGAGGGGTTGGTAGTGTGGTGGAAAGGTCGTTTGGTTGACCTGCTGCTGACTCAAGACTCCGCAAAGGAGAGGGGTTGGTAGTGTGGTGGAAAGGTCGTTTGGTTGACCTGCTGCTGACTCAAGACTCAGCAAAGGAGAGGGGTTGGTAGTGTGGTGGATAAGTTGTTTCGTTGACGTTCTGCTTTTCTGTCATGTCGGAAATATTTTTTTCAAGCCTGCTAGAATGGTGTTAATGTTGATGCATATATTGTTACAATGTGATCCTTGTGTGCACACTTGACTTGCAATATACTTCCTTTCAGCTTTGGAACAGGCACAACATGTTGATGGATGGAAGTTTAAGAATGAATGTGAGTGTGTGTGTGTGTGTGTGTGTGTGCCTGTGTGCAGCCCTGTGTGTGGAGGTGTGTGTGTGTGTGTGTGTGTGTGTGTGTTGTGGTGTGTGTGTGTGTGTGTGTGTGTGTGTGTGTGCTAATATTTGCTAACTGAATAGACACAATAAAATACCATGTAGATTTTCAGCTCTAAGATTCAGCTGAATGTGTTAAACTGCTTGTTGTTTGTGTGCTCCCCCCCCCCCCCCCCTTTTATAATACATTTATTGTCATCAGTTGCATTGTACCATGTTCATGAATTTTGTATTTTTGCTGGTCGTGCTTTTATTTGTTGATAGAATTTGTAAATGCTTGCATCTCCTTGCGGGACTTTCACTGTAAAAACACTGATGAGTTAAAATGCTATAATGCTAGCAGACGAAAACACACTGTTTGCACAGTTTGTGGGTCAGCAATGCAGCGGCACCTCTCTTTCAAGAGCACATGGACAATGAAACTGAAGAATCAGGACAGAGGGCTGATCTTTGGTCGGAGGTTCACTTTAAAGGAAATAGAGGGGAAGGCTGTTCTTCAGTTGAGACTATAAGCCAAAGTTCCCTGCGTGTGTGCACATGCGAAAAAAATCACATACACGCATTAAAGATCTTGTTGGCCATGTCAGAGTTTGGTGGATTATGGAAATGTGCAAATAACCCAGCATGCACTAAAACCTGTAAAGTGCAGCGAGTCTGCTTGAGAGCAGAAAATAGTGCTATTAAGTATTTAAGAGCAGTCAGTAATAATAATAATAATAATAACGTTTTTCAAAACGTTGCCTTAAAAGAGAGGTGATCCTGCATCAGGAGTTCCGCTGTATAGATTGTATCACATTCTGCACTTAGGGCGCCGTTGAATTCTCTCCCTTTGTCACCTTTGTCACAAGGAAATTTAACATGTGAAGTGACCTGTGTTTTGTTGTTGTTGTTTTTTGGTTTTGTTGTTGTTTTTTGAGGGGAGGTTAAAAAAAAAAGTTTTTAGTGCATGCATTGGTGAATGGATGAATTAAAATTCTTGTAAATTACAGTGCTTAAAACCTTCAGTGCAGAATAATGCATGTTCACTGGGCCAGGCTAGAAATACAAACAGGCAAAGACATTTGTACAACAATACAACCCACAGAAACTCCTCCAGAAAACCCAAGGTGGAGGCATGGTAACTATTCATGCATACAAAGATGGGGGGGAAATCGCATCTGTATTTATAGGTGTTTATGTGTACATGTGCTACAGATGTACATGATGGTTATGGGCAAGTGTGTGGTGGTGGTATGATAATAATATTTTGAGCTAACACAAAATGATAGATGGGTTTGGTGTGAATTTGTCTGTAAAAACAAAAACTGTATTTATAATCTTTGTTTCTTATAGCGTCACCTTGTGCAGTCATTTTAACAACATGAGAATCCACTACCACTGTGATCAACGGATCGACCTGATCTGTTTAAAGAATACCAAAATAAGTCTGGCAGTTGAAGTGTGTGGTGACTGAAACATGAGTGAGTGAAGGACAAATCTGCAGGTATGAATTCTGCGTGAAGTGATGGTTGGTTTTGATTGTTGAAGCTATGTAAAGGTGTTGAGATGGAAAGAGGAGGGAAGAGAAATGAGAAAGATTCAGTAGTGATATCATAGTCTTGACTGTTTTGTTAGATTTTTTTTTAACTCTCCTTCTTTTTCCCCTTTTTGCGTATGTGTTTCTTTTGTTGGTTGGTTTTTGTTTCCATTTAGAACTTACAGTGCCCTGCAGTTCAATTTTTGTTTTAAATATATATTTTTTAATAACAAAATATGGTTCCCAGTGCTGAGCAACCTTTTCTTTCTTTTCTTTTACACACACACACGCACATATATATATATATATATATAAGTAGAGAGAGAGAGATATATATATATTAGTTTGTGGCAGTGCCCCAGCTGATAAAATCAAAAACTGTGTGGCTACACATGCTTTAGTTATATGATCTTTGACAAAATTACAGAATTTTACTGCAGTGTCCTGTGGTTGATAAAAGTGCTACAGAAGTTTATGACAGACGCCTGTGGTCACCATGTGCCTGTGGTCATGCCCTAAAAGACACAGGATTCTGGTTGCCAGGTGTCCCTTTTATTTCTAGATCTCTTTACTTTTCTTATTCCCCACAAGTCTTTATATATATATATTCTTCTCCCCCCCCCCCACCTTCTAATCAGTGTACATAATATCTACAGATGGTGAATGAACAGGTGTCTGAGTGGATGTTTCAAATCCTAGTGTTATGACATGAATTGCCTTTTCATTTTTTTCTCCATTGTACAGTCATGGTGAAGGGAACGATATCGTGCGTGTTTTTTTTCTGTGTGATCCACACTTCCTAATTGTGATGTACGCTGGAACAGCTGATGAAAGACCTCCTCCCAAGTCGTCACCCCTCTTACAGGGCCTTCTGTAGTTAGTTTAGCATTGCTGTGTGTGTGTGTGTGTGTGTGTTTCAGTGTGTGTGTGTGTGTTTCAGTGTGTGTGTGTGTGTGTTTCAGTGTGTGTGTGTGTTTCAATATGTGTGTGTGTGTGTTTCAGTGTGTGTGTGTGTGTTTCAATGTGTGTGTGTGTTTCATTGTGTGTGTGTGTGTCCCAAATGGACTCTTCCAGCAGTGAAGAGCTGTATGTGTGTATGTTTCAGTGTGTATGTTTCAATATGTTTGTGTGTGTGTGTTTCAATGTGTGTGTGTGTTGGGGGTGTGTATGTGTGTGTGTCCCAAATGGACTCTTTCAGCTGTGAGGGGAAGTGCCTTACTCCCCTTTGCACAATGGCGAGGTTCATCCCATTTGACATTTTATTAGCAGGGGAATAGGTTGTGTTAAAAGACTAGCCATGGATTCAATGTATAGTTGTTTTTTGCTAAACCCTACTCCCCTATTCCCCATCAACGAACCTTTCCCTGAAGGTGGCCCCTCCATAAAACCACTTTGTGTTGATTTGAAAATGGACAGGAATGGGGGGGGGGGGGGGGGGGGGCAATCTTCAATTATGGATTTTAGACCCCTTGTTAAGACTGTGATGATTTGAAGAGAAGGGGAAGGAGGGGCTTCTTCTTTCATTATGGATTCCAAGCCCCTCTTTAAGACTCCTGTGTTGATTTGATGGGGGGGGGGGGGCAGGATCTTGCATTGGGAATTCCAGGCCCCTTGTTAAAACCCCTGTGTTGATTTGATTTGAATACCAGGCCCCTCTTTAAGATTCCTGTATTGATTTGATTTGAAAGGGGGGGGGGGGGGCATCTTTCATTATGGATACCAGGCTCCTTTTAAAACCTGTGTTGATTTGATTTGAAAGGGGGGGGGGGGGGCATCTTTCATTATGGATTCCAAGCCCCTCTTTAAGACTCCTGTGTTGATTTGATATGAGGGGGGGGGGGGGGGGGGCAGGATCTTGCATTGGGAATTCCAGGCCCCTTGTTAAAACCCCTGTGTTGATTTGATTTGAAGGGGGGGGGGGGGGGGAGGATCTTCTTAGAACCAGGTTCTCTTTAAAAACCCTGTGTTGATTTGATTTGAAGGGGGGGGGGGGAACTTTCATTATGGATACCAGGCTTAAAACCCCTGTGTTGATTTGATTTGAATGGGGGGGGGGGGGGGGGCATCTTTCTTTATGGATACCAGGTTCCTCTTTAAAAACCCTGTGTTGATTTGAAGGGGGGGGGGGGGGGGGGGGGAGGGGGAGTCATCTTCCATCAGGGATTCCAGGCCCCTCTTTAAAAACCCCGTGTTGATTTGATTTGAAGGAAGAAGGGTGGGAGGGGGGGAGGGATGTCTATCATTAGGTATAGCACTGTATGGTATTGTGTACTGCATGTACTGACTGGTCCTATGGTTCAGTGCATGGTCGTCCATGCCTCACTAAAACTCTTTCAATCTTTGCCTTACAGCTCCCACCTCACAGGTGTCTATAGTTTTTATACCTGCATTTCAGCAAAAATACCGGCCTGTACATTGTGGATGTGCTCACCCCCATCATTATGGTTTCTGTGGCTGTGAAGCACCATGAATGAAGCCGTGTGGATGGTTTCACAGCCAAGACGTTCGGCAAAAGAGCACTAATTGTGTTGATTTGCAGTACAAGGGGGGCAGGAGTCATCTTTCATCAGAAGTTCCACCGTGTGTCGTTGTGTACAGCTTGTCCTGATTGGTCTGTGATTCAGTGCCCTGGAACTCATTACAATACAGCCACTAGTCGTTCAGTGTTCACACCTTTATCTCTACTCGTTTGCATGTTTAATATGGTGCAAATACAAATGAATAAAATGGCTTTTTAAACACTTTCTCCTTCTGGGTGATGTTTTCTTTCTAGGAGGACTGACTGTCTGACCAGTAGTAGCTCACCTGGTGTGTTCTGACCAATGAAACTTGTCACCACTGGCTGGGGTGTGGGTGTTTTGTCTAAGGGCAGTAAATCTTCACTTCAGCTGATGTTTGTCTCAGGGCAGTAAATCTTCACTTCAGCTAATGTTTGTCTAAGGGCGGTACATCTTCACTTCAGCTAATGTTTAAGGGCAGTACATCTTCACATCAGCTAATGTTTGTCTAAGGGCGGTAAATCTTCACTTCATTTGTTTGTCTCAGGGCAGTAAATCTTCACTTCAGCTAATGTTTGTCTAAGGGCAGTACATCTTCACTTCAGCTAACGTTTGTCTAAGGGCGGTACATCTTCACTTCAGCTAATGTTTAAGGGCAGTACATCTTCACATCAGCTAATGTTTGTCTAAGGGCGGTAAATCTTCCCTTCATTTGTTTGTCTAAGGGCAGTAAATCTTCACTTCAGCTAATGTTTGTCTAAGGGTGGGAAATCTTCACTTCATTTGTTTGTCTCAGGGCAGTAAATCTTCACTTCAGCTAATGTTTGTCTAAGGGAGTACATCTTCACTCAGCTGGGGGGTACATCTTCACTTCAGCTAATGTTTGTCTAAGGGTGGTAAATCTTCACTTCATTTGTTTGTCTCAGGGCAGTAAATCTTCACTTCAGCTAATGTTTGTCTAAGGGTGGGAAATTTGTTTGTCTCAGGGCAGTAAATCTTCACTTCAGCTAATGTTTGTCTAAGGGCAGTACATCTTCACATCAGCTAATGGGCGGTACATCTTCACTTCAGCTAATGTTTGTCTAAGGGTGGTAAATCTTCACTTCATTTGTTTGTCTCAGGGCAGTAAATCTTCACTTCAGCTAATGTTTGTCTAAGGGTGGGAAATCTTCACTTCATTTGTTTGTCTCAGGGCAGTACATCTTCACTTCAGCTAATGTTTGTCTAAGGGTGGTAAATCTTCACTTCATTTGTCTCAGGGCAGTAAATCTTCACTTCAGCTAATGTTTGTCTAAGGGTGGTAAATCTTCACTTTATTTGTTTGTCTCAGGGCAGTAAATCTTCACTTCAGTTAATGTTTGTCTAAGGGCGGTACATCTTCACTTCAGCTAACGTTTGTCTAAGGGCAGTAAACCTTCACTTCAGCTAACTTCCAACTATCTGCTTCAGTTCCATCTGTGGCGCATCCCCTCAGTACCTGTCTGATCTCCTTCAAGCGTACACTCCAGCTAGACAATTACAATGCATCTGACACCTGTACCTTTGACGCTCCTAGTGTAAACACAAAAACACCCAGTGAAAGGTTGCTTTCTCAGAGATGGCAGCCACCGGTTTTAGGTTACCAGATATATGTACAGTATTACAGATTTTGGAACTGCCTGTCTGGGAGGAGAGGTGGTGACGATCCAGGTGCACACTCACACATGTACATGCATATATATTAGGCACATCCAGCACACACACACACACATGCTTATGGTCAACATCTTTCACATTGTGCATACACACAGACACACACACACACGTTTATGGTCAACATCTTCTTTCACACTGTGCATTCACACAGACACACACATTCTTAATGCCAGCTTGTATTTTATTCAACTTAATAACTCCAGTGTTCACAGGCATAAGTTATAAGTGGTGTATGAACCACATACAAACACCCGCAGTGTACTTATTTTACGCATTGTTCAGCTAGGTGTTTCATCAACTGACATGGAAAACCAAAAAAACTAAAACAGAAATAGCGTACCGCAAGTATTCCAAACAATCTTCACACACACACACTCTCTCTCACACACACACACACACTCTCTCTCTCTCTCTCTCACACACACACACACACACACTCTCTCTCACACACACACACACACACACACACGTGCATGTACACACACACACACATACAAAGTATTGGTGAGGGTAGTACACAGTACTTGTACAATGCACTAACAACTTACTTATCTAGATCTACTGTTGTACATATGGTTCTGATTGTGTGTAAAGTTTAAACATAGAATGCTTCCGTCTTCAACCCTGTTCAAATCATTCGGAGTCAAACTGTGACTGCTGACAAGGTTTGCAGAGGTGTGCACAAAGATGCAGGTGAAAGCCACCTAAACAGACAGCAACAAGAACTATCATGTTCACATATCCAACTACTTCAGTCCAGCTACTGCAGCAATCCCTGTGGTTCTAAACTGGAGCCATCCCCATAGTTATAAATCAGAGCCATCCATCCCTGTGGTTCTAAACTGGAGCCATCCCCATAGTTATAAATTAGTCATCCCTGTGGCTATAAATCAGAGCCATCTATGTGGTTATAAACTGGAGTCATCCCTGTGGTTATAAACGGGGGTCATCCCTGTGGTTATAAACTAGAGCCATTTTAATTAACACAACAGCCAGGGGCCGAGCTGATTCCGTACTCGGCTCAGCTCGGGCTGGGTCAGGCTACTGCATTTACACCTGCAATGTGACCCAGATAGGAGTCTGGGGTTTGACACCATTATCGCTCCATGTGCATCAATCGTCTGCTATATGCTTCCAAACCACAGCTCTGTGGAAAGCTAGCTGTACTCGGCTCTACTCTGGAACCAAGCTGAGCATGGCTGGCGTCCATCTTGCAAAGGTCACCATCCCATGCTCAGGACGTCTACTGACAGGCTGAATATAGCTGGCATCTGTCTTGACATGGTCATCCTTCCATGCTCAGCCTGGACGTCTGCCAACAGGCAGGAACCAAGCTGATTCCAATGCAGTGCACTGCCAGGTCAGCGGTTTCACCCCGGAACATTTAGAAATGCTCTGTTTCATAGAACACATTACCAGGTCAGCTGTTTCAATCCTGAACACTGAGAAATGCTCTGTTTCATAGAACACATTACCAGGTCAGCTGTTTCAATCCTGAACACTTAGAAATGCTCTGTTTCATAGAACACATTACCAGGTCAGCTCTTTCAATCCTGAACACTTAGAAATGCTCTGTTTCATAGAACACATTACCAGGTCAGCTGTTTCAATCCTGAACACTTAGAAATGCTGTTTCATAGAACACATTACCAGGTCAGCTCTTTCAATCCTGAACACTTAGAAATGCTCTGTTTCATAGAACACATTACCAGGTCAGCTGTTTCAATCCAGAACTCTTTGCAATGCTCTGTTTCATAGAACACACTGCCTGAATACCAGGTCAGCTGTGACACCTACTAACAACTGAGGCTTCATAGAACACATTAATACCAAGTTATCTTTTTCAGTCCACTATCACACACAAAACCTTCATCTGTTTCAATCCACTATTGTCTGCAAAACCTTTACTGCATAGAACACATTGCCAAGTCAGTTGTTTCAATCTGCTATCATATACAAAACCTTCACTTCATAAAACATATCATTTAGGTCAAAGTGTTTGGGGGAAAAAACCCACAAAAAAACCAAGTATCTGATTGTTGAGTCATTTTATCCTCTATCACCAAGTATCTGATTGTTGAGTCATTTTATCCTCTATCTAATACTAAGCCATCATTGTTCAGTCTGCTGTTTTATCCACTATCTTATACCAAACCGTCTCCGTCTCATCATAGAACACACTGCCAAGTTATCTGCTTTAATCCCGTATCATTTGTATACAAAACCTTCACTTATCAGAACACCCTACTAAGTTAGCTGTTTTGATCTACTGAAAGATTCAGCAAGTCTCACCTGAATAAGTAAGTCAGCTGTATTGACCTACTGAAAGATTAAGCAGAAACCTTTATTCTATAGCACTGGAACACCACACCGTACTAGGGCATCTGTCTCAAGCTCATTTCTTTAAAACAAAACAAACAAAAACTTACTACAAAACAGCCGCTGATCTTATTCATTAGAACACCTTACTAGGTCATCTGTTTTGATCTCACTCATCAGAACATTGCATTACACAGTCAGCTGTTTGGATTTTAGTTCTCATTTATCAGAACACCGTAACGAGTCAGCTGTTTTGATTTCACTTATTAGAACAGGTTACTAAGCTGTTTTGATCTTTTATCTCAGTTCTCTTTGATTAGAACAGCCAAGTAAGTCAGCTATTTTGATTTCACTTATTAGAACGCATTACTAAATCAGCTGCTTTGATCTCAGATCTCACTAATTACTAAGCCAGCTGTTTTGATCTCACTTATTAGAACACCTTACTAAGTCAGTTGGTTTGACCTCACACATTACAAAATCAGCAGTTTTGATTTTGATTAATAGCCTATGAAGTCAGTTGTTTTGATCTCATTTATTACATCACATTACAAAGTCAGCTATTTTTATCTCATTTAACAGAACATCTCACTAAGAAAGCTGTTTTGATCTCACTTAATAAAACACATTAGTGAGTCAGCTGTTTTGGTCTCACTTATTAGAATACATTAGCTAGTCAGATGTTTTGATCTCACTAGAATACATTACTAAGTCAGCTGTTTTGATCTCAATTATCAGAACACATTAGTAAGACAGCTGTTTTGACCTCACTTATTAGAATACATTACTACATCAGCTGTTTTAATCTACTGACACACAAACCTTCCTTTCGCAGCACACACAACAGGTGGTTGTGGTTCCTTTGTTCAACCCTGATGGAAAAATGCTGATGGTAAAAATACCCAGCATGGTACATTAACTACACAGGAAACCCAGTTTAATACAACAACATATGCCACGGTTTCCAAACCTGGAAGTAAGATTTGTAACACTTTAAAAGTGTCTTTTTAAAACTGTCCAGGATTGTTTGTGGGAAAGAATAGTCAGTACAAGACACACCACAGCAACCAGTACTTTACAGAAGTTTCCCATTCAAAATGAAAGGGGACGAAGTAAAGGCAACAAAGACTGTGTGCACGTGTGTGTGTGTGTGTGTGTGTGTGTGTGTGTGTGTGTGTGTGTGTGTGTTGTGTGTGTGTGTGCATGTTGTATGCACCGAATCTTCAAAACACTGACAATCGTTATTTTGCACTGAATCTTCAAAACACTGACAATTGTTATTTTAATGCCAAGTCAACTCTGGGGGGAAAAGGAGTTCATATTCAAAATCTAACAACTTAAAAACAGCCGAGTGGCTCAGAAATGTCAACTGCTGGAGGAAGAACAAAATACAAATGAATCAACACACACTCAAATGATGTCTGGAGGGGGAAGGGGGGGGGGGGGGAGGAACTAAGAGCATATAACAAGATGCAAAAGCAGATTGAGACCAACACCTGAAACCCCACTTCTACATGGCACGCCCCCTGACCCCTCACACAACCTCCACCCTGCACACCCCAGCAACCCAAAGACATGGCACCGCTATTATCAGGAAACGATTCCCTTGTCTGCCAGTCAGCACGGCCTCTGTACCTGGCATGAAAGTAGTCTTACTCACAGAGTCAGAGACTCATGACACAGGACCGCTATTATCAGGAAACGATTCCCTTGTCTGCCAGTCAGCACGGCCTCTGTACCTGGCATGAAAGTAGTCTTACTCACAGAGTCAGAGACTCACGACACAGAGACAGTCTTACTCACGACACAGACAGTCTTACTCACAGAGTCAGAGACTCACGACACAGAGACAGTCTTACTCACAGAGTCAGAGACTCACGACACAGAGACAGTCTTACTCATGACACAGAGACAGTCTTACTCACAGAGTCAGAGACTCACTACACAGAGATAGTCTTACTCACAGTCAGAGACTCACGACACAGAGACAGTCTTACTCACAGGGTCAGAGACTCACGACACAGAGACAGTCTTACTCACAGAGTCAGAGACTCACGACACAGAGTCTTCCCAAGAGTCAGAGACTCACGACACAGACAGTCTTACTCACAGAGTCAGAGACTCACGACACAGAGTTACAGTCTTACTCACAGAGTCAGAGACTCACGACACAGAGACAGTCTTACTCACAGAGTCAGAGACTCACTACACAGTTAGTCTTACTCACAGAGTCAGAGACTCACTACACAGTTAGTCTTACTCACAGAGTCAGAGACTCACGACACAGACAGTCTTACTCACAGAGTCAGAGACTCACGACACAGAGACAGTCTTACTCACAGAGTCAGAGACTCACGACACAGAGACAGTCTTACTCACAGAGTCAGAGACTCACGACACAGAGACAGTCTTACTCACAGAGTCAGAGACTCACTACACAGAGATAGTCTTACTCACAGGGTCAGAGACTCACGACACAGAGATAGTCTTACTCACTGTCAGAGACTCACTACACACAGTAACTGTTTCTCACTAATTCAGCCTCTGTATCGGTGGCCTACAACATCATCTGTTTTAGATGCTACGTTATATACTTTGGTTTTAATTATGTATATCTACTCGCCATGCTTACCAATACAATTATTGTGCCTTCATTTATGTCAGTAAAATGAGAGATTAAAGAGAGAGATTAACTACATGAATCCTTTGGGTTATGTTATTTATCTAAAAGGTCTCCTTGAATGTTCCACACGCCTCTCATTCATGCCAGCTTATTAACATGTCACAAATTTCAAAATGCCCGTTACAAACAAGAACGTTTCTTGACATGCAACTACAAGAGCTGTCCAAACATTCTATGCGTCGCCGTTAGGTGTATTTAATACTTCCTCATCAGGCAATACCAGCAGACAAATATCAGAACCCAGCACGTCCTGACTGTGAAATCATTTAGCCCCGAAATATAAGACTGCAGGTGAATCATTCAGGACAGAGAGTGAAGGAGTCTGAGGAGAAAGGTCATAGCAACAGCTGAAACAGTAAGTACACTCTGCCTGTCACTGGTACGGCACATGTTTCATAGCTTTAAACTTCATCACAAGTATATTTGTTAATTAAAACAACACACAATCATTGACCAACACCTGGAAATCAAACTTCTATAAATGTACAACAAAAATGACTACTGTATAGTATAGTAGACATGAAGCAGCTAACAAACACACATATATATATATATCAACATGTGTATAAAAAAAAAAGTGTTCTTCAACTAAGTCCCCCCCCCCCCCCCCCCCCCCCCCCCCCCCCCCCCCCCTTCACAAAAATCATACTTTACAAGCATGACTTTAACTGAAACCAAGTTTTTCCACATTTTCTTTTCCCACAGAATGTATCTTTCTTTCCTCTAGAAAAACAACAACCTATGAGTTCCTCAAAACGAGAAACAAAGAAGTGTTTGTGTGTTCTCAGTTCTACATGGACCTCGCCTGCCAATCCCCAGCATATCTCTTACCTCTCTTCTCACTTCTGATGTGATGCTTATTTCAGTCTAGTCCACACGCAGTGGCAGCTTTCACGACCAAACAAAAGTCCACAGCCCATCCCTCTCCCAGTTTTTAAACCTCTGAAAACAGTTGTGCTTGGTGATGACTGCAGCTCATTTTGTTCAAGAAGCACAACAGCTTATTCTCTCTTTACCTTCAGCATTGCGAATGCTGATGATCTCCTTTCTAAGTCACTCTTGTAATGCTTATCTTTTCTAGAAATTCTTTATGTTCCGGTAACTGTAAGTGTAATGGTTACACAAGTATTTGCTCCCTACAAGGCACTTGTGAGTTACAGGGAATGTGCCAGTCACTAGTCTACTAGTTAATGTGCCAGTCACCAGTCTACTAGTTAACGTCACAGTCACTAGTCTACTAGTTAACGTCACAGTCACTAGTCTACTAGTTAACGTCACAGTCACTAGTCTACTAGTTAACGTCACAGTCACTAGTCTACTAGTTAACGTCACAGTCACTAGTCTACTAGTTAATGTCACAGTCACTAGGCTACTAGTTAATGTGACAGTCTGCTAGTTGATATGCTGTGGGTGAAACCTACTTAAGCTGTAGAAACATGACGTTAAAACCACCGAAACAAAACAAGATCTCAATTTGTTAGTGATGCAGGACAAATACGAAGTTAAAACCATTGAAACAAAACATCTCAATTTGTTAGTGTTGCAGGACAAACACAACATTAAAACCACTGAAACAAAACATCTCAACTTTCTGGTGTTGCAGAACTAACATGATGTTAAAACCACTGAAACAAAAAGTTTTATCTGGTCCTGGTGTCACTTAATAAGCGTGACATTGAAACCACTGGAGCGAAAAAATCTCAATTTGCCTTAAAACAAAACAAAAAACAGAAAGAAAAAAAAGGCAGACGGGACAATCTCAAAGTTGAAACCACTGAGACAAGAGGCTGAAATTTGCTAGAGATACTGCACACAAGTTGACACCACTAAAACTGACCCCGGGTTCACAGAGCAAAGGACTGTCAGAGCCACTCAGTGGAGAACTGAAAACGTCAAACCAGCTCCCCATTTTTTTCTGTTTCGATCATCTTTTTACCTTAATTATACCGCAGCAGCATGAAAACAACTGATGTAACGTGGCATTGACATGGCACAAAAGAAAAAGAAATAAATAGAAAAGACAAAAAAGTACAACTCCAACTGGAACGGTACAATGATAATACAATCATGAGTCGCACTGCAACACTTATTTTTGGCTGCACAAGAATCCAGAATACATATATATATATATATATATATATATATATATATATACAATAATTTTGTCAACACGCAATCAAGACAAAAACCAGATCATAAAATACATCATAACATACAACAGATGAAAAAAAGTCTGTCAGATTTACAGGTATTTAGAATTGTGTACATACAAAAAATATGAACAACACATCTTCTAAACAACACCACAAAATGATATATGGGTAAGCCAAAAAAAAAAAAAAAAACAGTAACCGATCAAAACTAAATACACACCAACCCTTTACGGTGATGCTTGCACAATAAAAAAAGAAACGAAGTCTCATCACAGCAACCACCTCTCCTCCACACCCTCTCCACACAAGATCAGGTACAAAAAGTATACCCAAAGTACTGACAAACCAAACCAAAAATATCACAGATTCAAACAGTCCTTTGACCAGATTGACGACTACACAAGCAGCCACACCACCTTGCCACAGCTCTGGCTGATTCCATCCTTGTAAAGCTACTACACTAGTCCACATCAGCCATGTGTGTGGCAGCATTGTGTAAGCATCAGCAGTGAGGGCAAAAATCAGGTATCGAGAAAATGCAGACCAGTGGTTCCTCTCGTGCAATGACGGAAGGGTGGAGATGGACCGCGTTACTGCTCCATGGTGCAGTTCCCGTCGCTGCTGTACACAGCACTTGTGTTTTTTATGTTCCAGATGTTTGCCTCTGTGAACAGCACTTGTGTTTTTTTATGTTCCAGATTTTTGCCTCTGTAAACACAGCATTTGTGTTTTTTATGTTTCTGATTTTTGCGATCACCACTGCCATACACAGCATTTGTATTTTCTGTAAACACAGCATTTGTATTTTCCGTAAACACTTACACAGCATTTGTATTTTCTGTAAACACTTACACAGCATTTGTATTTTCCGTAAACACTTACACAGCATTTGTATTTTCTGTGTTCCAGATTTTGGCCACCACTACTGCAGCATCACTGACAGGGAATCGCACCCTTACATCTTCATCATGATGAATCTACACCCAGTGAATGTAGCCCACTGTAGCGCACGTTACTACACAGTACAGATCAGCTTTTCTTCCTTGGCAAAGACGATGTATTCAGTTTTTGTCCCATACACCTCTATACGTCTCTGCAAAACAAACAGTACTGTTCAAAATAGAAGAAGAAAAAATGTGACCAGCTTTAAATGATAAATATAGAAACACACACATACATAACAAAAGAAAGTAAACAAAAACAAAAAGATGCAAACCCTTACTGCACCATGCTGTCTGAATGCAGCCAGCACAATCCCTGTTCTGACAAGCCTGACAGTGTCTGTAATTGTACTGAATGCAGCCAGCACAATCCCTGTTTTGACAAGCCTGACAGTGTCTGTAATTGTACTGAATGCAGCCAACACAATCCCTGTTCCGACAAACATAAGTGTCTGTATTTGCTTGAATGTAAATACAAGAATGGCAAATAATCAGTCAACTCGTGTTCAAAACTGGAAAAAAAAAAAAAAGGAAAACAAATTCACACCCACTTTTTTTAAATTGGGTCACGGTCATAAAAAAAAAAAACTGGCATGAAAGAATGAGCTCAATGGACGCTATAATCGAGCAAAGTTTCAAAGATCTCTTTAAACAGTCTCTCAATGGTTTGATGTCGAATTTATGACTTAATTTTGATGTCAAGATGTAAAGTTTTGGGATTATTAGTGTCCAGATTACCAAGTTTCCACAGCACACAGGGGAGTGGGGATAACCCAGCGGTCAGAGCGCCCGCCTCATGATCAAAAGGTGATGAGCTTGAGTCACTGCGGGAGTGGTGGGTGAATTTTCTTCTCCGCGGTCAACTTCTGGGCTGACTCTTATTTTGGTATCCGTTTCACCCCTGTGTTACCACAGTAGCAAGTAAAAGATCCCAGTCTTTGTTCCAAAAGTACAAGTGACAGGTTACAGCCGAACACACGTGCACACTATGCATGAGGCTCCAAATGAAGTGACACCGTAAACTGGTTCATGGTTGTACTGAGTTCACAGAACATGTGCAGACAGCAGCAGTGTCATGCGGTACCAGCCATGTAACAACTGAACAGTGGATATTCAAAACACCCTATGAAAGGCTGCAGTCACTCATTCAGAATCACATGCAACGAGAGCGCAGTGAGTCTGCTCTAAAAATACCAACTATTACAGCTTTTTTCTTCTTCTTTTCTTTTTTCCGAGTTCAACTCAAGATTGTACCTACCTGCTCAGTAAAGTCCATATATATATATACTCTCCACCCCGTCTCTCTGAACTTTCTCCAATGTTACCTTTAAACAGTTCCTCTGGCAAACAATCTGACTGACAAGGGCCCTTTCTCATCTTTTCAATGTAGATCATCAGAACACTTCATCTTTTATGCCATTCCAAGGTGACCCTTTGTGGCTGATGGGATGTTAAAATCCCAAAACAAATCCTCTTTTAAGCCTCTCTCCTCCAGGAGACTGATGGCGTCATGACCTCGTTCTGTACTCACAGGTAGTGTCTCAAGCTCCTCAACACTTTTGTCTGAACCTGGGCCAAAAAACCCTGCATGTGTCTATTCTTTCTTCCCTAGTTCAGTTCAAGATAGCTCAAGTGCCCAGGAAAGCCAAAGTGCATCCCATTTTTTCCAGTGTTGTTCTGGAAACAGTTTTAATGACTGTTTGGTTGATACTTTCAAGGCAGGTCAGTGACTAAAGATCATGATCATTAAAATAAGTGTTTTCGTTTCGATAAACATGCACACTAGCCTTGATTTCAAAATACACATATATATATATATGAATAACTTTGGATTTTTCTAACTGTAAGAGGTAGAACACAAAATATCCTTTCAATGAACGCTGCCACAATGGTGTTAAGGAACATCCGACACAGAAGTCAATCTAATCTGACCACTGCCAATCAAAGATGCAAAATAAACACAGATTTTTTTCTCCTTGGTTTACAAGTTCCATGTACAACACAACTAAGTGCAGCTCACACAACAACCAGTTGCAAGGCAGATTTTGTTTACACAGACAAACGCCAACAAAATGACACCAAACCAATTTTGTTGACTCTTCCTATACATTCCAAAAAAAAAGACAGGAAAAAAAAGACAGTTCTAAGCATTTCCAACAACGCAGGCAAAATTAAAACTAGGGCATTTGTCAAAATGCCAAGGTGACTACCAGCAATGTCTGCTGCTTTGATCTCAGCAGCTCCTAGCAGTGGTGCAAAAAATGGACGGCAAAATTTGAGCACACAGTAAAACACAACTTGTGCAGTGGCAACACAAAATATGACACACACAAGAGTATGGCCCCCTCTCCCCCCCCCCCCCCCCACCACCCCATTCAAAAGACTGAACTAACAGGATGCATGTTAAATCAGTGAACAAAATACTGTAATATCAGCTGTGAACGACTCATGGTCACTTGTGATGAGGGACCACTTTCTTTGATGTCAACCTGAACACTAAAATATGCAACCCCTCCTTTGAGAACAATGACCGCACGCGCGCACGTGAGATTACATTGTGTACGTAACCACTTGTGACCAAGACACGTTTTTAAAGGACAGCCTGTCATAATAAAATGGACAGAAAATGAAAGCAAGCATTATCAATCAGAACTAATGCAGGAAGGAAACACTGTTCACAAAAACGAATTACACGAAAATTCGTATTGCTCAAAATTCATTTATTTAACGAGAAACTGCACAAATAATATTTATACCATTTGAAACTCATGAAAGTTCGTACGGTTCAAAATTCATTTATTTAATGAGAAACCGCACAAATAATATTTATACCATTTGAAACTCTGCCTGTGGTAACCCCTCTCCACCCGCACATACACACAATATATACATACATATAACCAAACAAACGAAACAACACGTTAAACCACCAATTTAACTGAAAATGAGATTCTAAAAAAAAGAAAAAAAGAAATTCAACCAGAAAAGCATAAAAAGTACACGGAAAAAAAAGCCTGCAATTTGTCAGTTAAAAAAATTAAATAAAAAAGATTCTTGAAGCAACTAACTTTGTTCAGTAAACCCCAATAAAACACTGCTTCCTTGTGTTCTGTTACTGTGCAGACGCTGTGCTTTTTCTTTTCTTGTACTTTAACATGTTCCTAGACTGCCGAAAATGCTAATATTACTCATCAAATTAAGAACCTTAACACCTTTCATAACAAATAATTTCCAAAAATTGCTAATACTCATGAAATTAAGAAATCTTAATTCCTTTCATAACAAACAGCAAGGCAACAAATAACTTGTCAAATATTTGGGAAAGGAATGTAGTTCTTTAGTAACAATCATACTCTTCTCAGCTCACAACATTTTTTAAAGTTAACAACAAAATAATTTGCAACAAATTTCTCAACAATTCTAACACAGTAACAGAACTGAACTGCAAATTACATTAACCATAACCCGTTAGCATAACAGCAACAACCAAAGAAAACCAGAAAAGTGATGATGGTCAATTCAACGGACAATCTAAATTCTAACAGTCCACTGAAAACAGACTGCATTTTCACACATTCTTAAAAAGCTGTTGAGGAATAAGATTCTCTCAGTGATAGTGGGAGGGAATTCCAGAATCTAGGAGCAGCATCCAAAAATGCTCTGAAATCAAAGATACATATCTACAATTTCAAAACACCACACAAACAGGAACCGAAATCCAATTTGTGCATGAAGTCACACAATCAAACACAAATATTCATCTGCCCGCACGACATGTGGTTGCTTATACAAAACATGAGAGTTCATCTCCATGATCACAAGACCTGCTGACAGCAACACTAACAGTAGCACAAAGAAAGGCTTCACAATCGCACACCTTTTGCCACCTCATCATAAACCCACTTGTTTATTGCTTAATCTTAATGCCACTTGTATACAGGCTTGTACCACCTGTTCACGGGCTAATACCACCTGTTCACTATTTACTACTTGTTCATTGGCTCATCCCACTTCTTTACTGGCAAATATTCTTCGGTTGCTGGTTAATATCGCCTGTTTGCTAGTCAACGTGACCTGCTCAGTGACTAATACCACTTGTTAACTGGCTCATTCCACTTGTTCACTGGTTAAAGCCACTTGTTCACTGATCAAAGCTACCGGTTCACAGGCTGTTGCCGCTCCTTCACTGGGCAAAGCTGTGGAGGTTCACCTTGTCAGGCTGACTTGATGTGCACTGATTCTGAAGGGCACACCTCCACTGATGGAGCTGCTGCCTTGTCTTCCACGCAGCAACTGAGATGACGCATGCAGAATGGGGTAAAAGAGGACGCCAAGCAAAGATGCAAGATGGCCTGAAAATGTGCAAATATTTTGATTTGTGGAATTCTTACGTTTGTTCTTAGAGTATCTTTTGCAACAGAAGTCCCCTTTTGCCTCTAATTTTAGCTCCTTGTGGCAAAGTCATGCTGGTTTGCTCTTTACAAATGAAGAACAGAAAAGGGTTGGCTCATGACATAACTGACACTTCTTGTCACACATGCCAACCTCGTTCATTACATCACATGAACAGAATACCACACAAAATGACAATACTCACAGCATGGTTTTGCAACATTCAAACCTTGATTTTTTTTAAATAAACCAGACCATAAATTGAGTTTAAAAAAATCAAATCAAAAACCCACTGTTCGCTGTTTTGTTTTGTTTTTAACTCTATCTCAATCAATATCAATCTGTAATGCTTCTTTTCTTTGGGTCTAAACTATACACTGTACTGATGGTCGAGCCCAACTCCACGGTGACACTCAAACACACACACACTGACTCGCGAATCTGAAGACTGCTGTGCAGTCACAAGCTTTTGTGAGCACAGCACTCACTCACACGCCGTACCAACTTCTCCGCAGTCAAAGTAAGTTTGCGTACGAAGCACTTCCTGATAACTCTCCGTGCGGCCAGCCACCGGACGACTGACCTCTACTACTCAGTAGTAATTCACAGTCACGTCAGTGTCCGCTGGTCTTCTGCAACCCGACACATCTGGAGCTTGTTGTGCTGGTCCGGTTTGACTCGGAGCAAGAAGTGCATAACCCACAGCATGCCAGGAGCAAAGAAGTATGGTTGTTGTGCTGGTCCGGTTTGACTCGGAGCGAGAAGCGCATAACCTAGAGCATGCCAGGAGCAAAGAAGCATGGTTGTCGTGCTGGTCCGGTTTGACTCGGAGCGAGAAGCGCATAACCTAGAGCATGCCAGGAGCAAAGAAGTATGGTTGTCGTGCTGGTCCGGTTTGACTCGGAGCAAGAAGCGCATAACCCGGAGCATGCCAGGAGCAAAGAAGTATGGTTGTCGTGCTGGTCCGGTTTGACTCGGAGCAAGAAGCGCATAACCTAGAGCATGCCAGGAGCAAAGAAGTATGGTTGTTGTGCCGGTCCACTCACAGCAAGAAGCACATTATTTCAAGCAAGTGCAGACTGAAGAAAATTGGTTGTTGTGCTGCTTAACCCCAGAGCAAGACTCGCAATGTCTGGAACCTGCTGGAACCAGAGAGAACAGTGGCTTTGCTGGTCGACTCAAGAGTACCAGCAGAAGCACAGTATCTGGAGCAGGAAACAGAGCTGAGACATGGTTGTACCGGCCAACTGGGAGAGAGAAGCGTTGCATCTGCAGCATGCCAGGACTGGAGACACATGGCTGATGGTGGCTGAGACAAGCTTGTGCAACACACATCAGTATTGTGTGACCGCATCCACTGCAGAATGCCCAACATTCCTGTGTCTTCATGGAGAGGACTGGAGACACATGGCTGATGGTTGCTGAGACAAGCTGGCGCAACACTCATGCGACTGCATCCACTGCAGAACGCCCAACATTCCGGTGTCTTCACGGAGAAAGACCCCAAACCTGGCTGCACAATGAATCCAACAGTACAGCATGCTCCCCTCTCCCCCAGATGTCCACTTTCAGACCGAGAGAGGAAGATGGGGCAGCGACACAAAGCACCCAGCATCACAGTGCCCCACTTTCCCACCACACAATGTAGCAGCTTTGAGAAGTGTTTGAGAGGAATTCAGGTACTGTAATACAAAACATCCAGCATCACTGCACCCTAGAGAGTGAGTATCACTGCACCCTAGAGAGTGAGTATCACTGTACCCTAGAGAGTGAGTATCACTGCACCCTGGAGAGTGAGTATCACTGCACCCTAGAGAGTGAGTATCACTGTACCCTAGAGAGAATCACTGCACCCTAGAGAGTATCACTGCACCCTAGAGAGTGAGTATCACTGCACCCTAGAGAGTGAGTACCACTGCACCCTAGAGAGTATCACTGCACCCTAGAGAGTGAGTATCACTGCACCCTAGGGAGTGAGTGGGCACAGAGATGGGCTGGGAGGAGGACATGTGGAGGTGGGGGGAGGCAGTGGGGGGGGGGGGGGGGGGGGGGCAGCCTGCACAGTGAGGTTACAGAGTGGGCACAGAGATGGGCTGGGAGGAGAAGATGGGGTAGCCCAGCGGGGGATCTGCGGCTTGCACGGTGAGGTTGCGGAGGATGGCGGGGTGGGCCTGGATGCTGTAGCGCTCCTCGTCATCGTTGGTCATGTACAGGAGCTCCAGGCTGAGGTTGGCCCACTGGCCCCGCACCACCTCCGCATTCAGCCGCCCCACACTAACCATCAGCTCCTGCAGCGTCAACGTGCGGCTCGTGTATGTACTCTGCAACAACAACAAAAAGTTCATTTGTACGTATTCTATATTTCTACATCAGATAGGGCAGTTCAAATAATACTCTGCATGGAAAAGAACAGTTCAAGAGTACCTACTGTGAAGCGCTCATAAACAATCAGTGAACAAAGTGCTAAGTGTCTACACACAAAAGGTAACAGTGAACAAACTTCAGACAAAAGGTAACAGTGAACAAGTGTCTACAGACAACAGGTAACAGTGAACAAGTGTCTACAGACAACAGGTAACAGTGAACAAGTGTCTACAGACAACAGGTAACAGTGAACAAACTGCTAAGTGTCTACAGACAACAGGTAACAGTGAACAAACTGCAAATGTCTACAGACAACAGGTAACAGTGAACAAACTGCAAATGTCTACAGACAACAGGTAACAAACTGCAGTCTACAGACAACAGGTAACAGTAAACAAATTGCAAAGTGTCTACATACAACAGATAACAATGAACTGCAAAGTGTCTACAGACAAAAGGTAACAGTGAACAACCTGCAGTGTCTACAGACAACAGGTAACAACCTGCAAACTTGACATAACCATTACCGTAACACGCTTCATATTTTATAAAACACACCAATCTCACGCAAGAAGTCAAAAATGATTTCCGGACTCACATTCCGAAAGAGTGAATACAAAGACTTCTGTTCGAAATATTTTTTCCTGACTTCCAACAAGTCAGCACATTCAATCAATATATGTTTAATTGTAAGTGCAGTATTACACGCAACACAAACAGGAGTCTCTTCTTTGCTCAAAATAAATGAATGTGTCAAATAAGAATGACCAATATGTAATCTGTTTAAAACAGTGAACAAACTGCAGTGTCTACAGACAACAGGTAACAAACTGCACAGTGTCTACAGACAACAGGTAACAAACTGCAAAGGGTCTACAGACAACAGGTAACACTACTAACAGCGAACAAACTGCAAAGTGTCTACACACAAAAGGCAACAGTGAACAAACCTGCTAAGAGTCTACACACAACAGGTAACTAATCTGCTTCTGCTCCTAACATGGACCATACTTAACGAGTCATGTGACTGCTGGTCATGAGCTTGAGACCGAGGCTGAGGTGCACAAAAATGGCAAGATCATGTGGAAATTTTGCTGTGTGCACGGTAGCCCACACTCCTAAGTCCGAAAAAAGCCTCATTTTTTACCTCGATTACCCTCGTGACCTCACCCCATGAACGGCTGATGTAGAAAAGCGTCATCTCTCACCTGCAAGTTGCTGTGTCCCAGAGAGAAGAGGCTGGGCCTGTTGTCTAGCACAGCAGCCTTCCACTCGGCGTCGCCGTCCACCCCAATGTACCACTGCGTGTCAAACTCACGCAGACTTTCTTCCAGCTCATCGTGGTCCTCAATGTCGCCCAGCAACACAGAGTCCAGCATCAACTTGAAACCCAGCCTGCAATCACAACACCAGAGCTGTCTGTAGCGCCAGTACAGTTGGGTTTCCGCTTCTGCCGCATTTAGCCATTATCTCCACTTGGCAGAGCAAGACATTATCTTGTCACACACTGGTGCCATGTAAGTAAAAAGACGCTGACACCATATCAAGAAGTGATTTAGACAGGCATTATTAACGTGTCACCAAGAGGCAGAATGTGCCACACACTGCATAAGGTCCAACAAAAGTGTTGCCTTTACCATCTGTTTAAAACAGTTACCAGAATGGTTTTCTCTCATCATTATCATCATGATCAGTCACCACAATGAAGTGTTAAAGGAAACCGAAAAAAATACACAACTTGGCCGGAAGACACTGAAAATCTGCAAATGTTTTCATCTGCATGCTTCATATGGTTGTTCAATCAATATTTTCTTTTCCCAAAGAAGTACTTTTTTGCTTCAAAATCTGAGTTCCTCAGGGTGCTATCATGTTGGTTTGTTCTTTACCAAAGAAGAGCAGAAAAAGGTTGCCGTGTGATATATCTGATACTTTGGCCACACGTGCCAGCCTAGTCTATGATAGACTGCTCGGCACAATACGGCAGCACTTACAGTCACATTGTCACAACCTTTAAAATTCAATGTTTAACAAACAGGATGACAAACTGAGTGAAAAACTACTGTGTTATTCCATATTCTATTCATAGTGATAGGCCCATGATGCTTCTTCAATTCAGTTCCTTTTTACAGGTGTTCTCCCTCTCCAACTACCACATCCAAGAACTTAGCAAGCCTGAAGCATGGCATCGCCAGGGAGACTAACTGACCTGAAGGCCTTGGTGACGATGGCGAAGAGCTCCCTGTCCTCCGACAGCCAATCCATCATGGCGTTCCACGGCACGTCCCCCATGTAGGATTTGTACAGGTAGCTGGGGCCCGCCATCTTGTCTGCAACCACATGCACACTTATTATGAAAGAGTGTTCACAAGGGGTAGAAAAAGGCAGTGAAAATGAAGCAACCTACTTATTCTGTGTTTGAATCTTTCGGTCATGTTGTTTAAATCTGAACCCTGGTTTGCCCAGACGATGTCCACAGTCTTCTCCTGGTCTTGGCATCAGCCCCAAGAGGCTCATTTGGCGTTACCGAAGGCCACACAAAAAAAGGGGATTAAGCTTTGATGCAAAAAACGTCCTTGGTATACCAGAGGCGAAAACTAGTCAGCCTACTGTATCAAAGGTAAAGACCTTGTCCTGTATAACAACAAAGAAGTCACCTAAATGGTAAAGCACTCACCTGGTATATCAAAGGCAAAGTAATCTCCTGGTATATCAACAGCAAAGTATTTGCATGGTGTACCAAAGTAAAAGCTATCACCTGGTGACTTGAAATTGTAAAAGGAGCAGGCAAGTAAAAAAAAACAAAAAAAACTAGGCAATTCAGGTCCCTTGCTGAATTATACGTGACATCCACTGAGCACTGTTAATCCCCACTGCCTGTTGCACAAAAGTCAGTTCAAAAACTCATTTTTGAAAGAAAAACAACAGCAGCAACAACTCACCTGGAGTATCAAAGGCAGAATAACAGGCCATGATGAGCTGGGAGTAACAGTTAGTCAGAGCATCGTCAGCACCAACGTCAATGGCCACCTTCTCCCCAGGCAATCCTGTAGCCTTCCAGTCCAGCAGCGACAGCACGTGGCGGTACCAGTCGACTGGGAAGGAGGCCATGTGGCGAGCCAGCTGTGAGTGTTCGATGGGCAGCTCTCGCCATTTGCTGGGCAGGCTCATGTGGGATGAATACTGACACTTGAAGTCCGGGGAGCCCGCCAGATTGGTCACCGGTTTGTAGATGTGGTTGCCGTTCAAGCGGCTGGATGAATGCAAGGGGTTGGATGCGAACCCCCCGCGGGATGCGGCCGTGTTGGGCTTGGGCCGATTCACATCTGCCATGGGGAGCCCAAAGTCCAGCTCGTCCAAAACATCGTCAATGTCCGACTTCTCTCGCTGCTGAAACTTGGGCACCACGGGGGTGATGGGTGGGTTGACGTGCTTGGCTGCTGAGTTGCCCACCCTGGCTGGTTTCAGCGACTTTTTCTTGTTCTTGGGCTTGTCCAGGTCGTCATCGGACCACAGGCTGTCAGAAAAGCTGTTGATGGAGGAGCTCCACGAGGTTTTCCTGGTCTTTTCAATAGAATGTGCGGAGGGTGGGCGAGCATCCTCCAATGGGGGAAAACCCAACCCATTCTTGGAGCGTACGTCTGCCGTTATCGGGGGCAAGGAGGTCAAGGCATTGCTGCCTTTCAGTGGGGGGAGGGAGGGTGGGGGCAGGCTGGATGCTGCCATGTTGTTGTTGAAGCCTCCGCCAGAGTTGAAGTTGGAGACGTGATGGTTGTGGTTGATCTCCATCTTGGCCCGGCCCTTCACCCGTCTCCCACTGCCAACCACGCCTTCCACCTTAGTCACCACGGCCGCTGACAGTGGCTTCTTTGCTGACACCTTCTCCTCCCTCTTCTGCTTCTCTTTCCGCGCCCGCTCTGCCTCCTCCTTGACCTTGACCTTGTTGACATGGTGGAGGATGAGCCACACCAGGCTCTTCACAAAGAACTTGAGCGTCTGCTCCACCGCGCCGGGGGAGTCGATGACGCCCGTCAGGACGTTGCGAGCGTCGGAATACGTCTTGACCTCACACACGTCCACAGGGGTGAGGCAGTGCATGGGGTACTCGTTGATCTCACAGCACGACACCCCGTTCTCATTCTGGAAAGCTGCCTCAAAGATCTCATCGAGACGAGCAGCCTCGGCAGTGTGGCAGGAAGTCTCCTGCAGCTCCAGGCCCTTGATGCTGAGGGTGCAGTAGGCGTTGCCGCGCTCCAGCACAATCACCCACACCATGCGGTCCTGGAACCGCACCAGGTAGTGGTTGCCTGGCTGCGGCTCACCTGTACAGAGAAAAAGGTCAGTTCAGTTCCCTTCAAGGTAACACCTATATACTCTGGGAAGCCAATGCAAGCTCCACTCTGTCTCTCCCAAGTTTCCCATATGTTGCTGTGGCAGCAGGTTGTCAACAGAAAGGTAAGGTTTGCGAGGCAGTGAAGTGTTGGCAGCAGGACCTACGCCTGCTGTCTCTGGCACCTGACCACGCCACGGTGTCCTGCTAGAGCTGCGGCTCTTCTGAGATGCTTACTTTTGTGCAGGAGTGATGACAACGCATATTTCCACGGTCATACTTCACAAATCATGAATATTAAACATCTGGTATTTGTCTGCACTGCTGCCAGGTTAAGATGCTGTTCACGGCAGCAAACACCTGTGGCTTATAACCGAGAACACTAAGTCTCTTTTCTGAGTCTGTGGTTGTGTTTGTTGAAATACACAAAGTGACTTCATTCAACTGTGAAAACCAAGCTTCATAACAGCACTTCATGCCTGATTGTTTTATATAAAAACTGGGTATCTACCTTTTTACCTAATGATACCACCTTGGCTGTAAACTCAAATGGGTACGGTACCCTAAGCATCAAATTAACCTACCAAATTTCACTTCCATTAAAACGCATACATGGCAAAACAGTCTTTTTGTAAAGGGGAAAGAGTGGGACTCGTAATAATAGCACTCATTTTCTCCCAATTTACATGGGTAGGAGACCCCATGGAGCAGAAACTTTCCAGTCTCATAGCAATTCAAATACACACGAGACAAAATAAAAAGGGAGGCAGGTTGGTGGAAGGAGAAGGAAGAGAGGACAGAAATAAAACTACTAACAACCCTCATATTCTCCCTGCTCATACAAGTATCTGTACCACTAATTAACCCGTCAGGTTTCACTAAAAATTCAAACCACTGGGAGGGGGGGGGGGGGAATGGAACTACTAACAACAACAACACTCATATTCTCCCTACTAATATGAGTATCTGTAGCACTAATTAACCTGTCAGGTTTCACTGAAAATGTTTAAGAGGGTTGGGAAGGGGGTAGAAAAGCGGGACCCCTAACACAAGCACTCTCATCCCTGTCCCTACTCACCCAGGCTGCCCGAAGCGAAGCCCTTCCTGAGCGAGTGCGCCAGCATGGGAGCCAGCTGTCGGTAGTACACTGTGTCAGCGCAGACGTTGGCCGAGGCCCCAACCGCCTCAGGCCAGAAGCGCTGCGGGCGAGGGAAGCCGATGAAGAAGACGGGCAGGGTGAACAAGGGCAGGAGAGGGGCTGACAGCACGGCTGCCGCCACCATGACGGCCAGCACCAGCGGGAAGAGGATGAGGGAAAGGAAGAGGGTGAGGGCGGTGGATCCCCGCCGCTGTTTTTTGTCCGTCCAGGAGGAGATGAGGAGAATGAGGAAGAAGTAGAGCTTGTTCGACAGCTGGTAGAAGCGGTCGCGCACCAGCCCTGCGATCAGCAGCAGCGTTGGGAGACCCAGGGTTGTCACCGTGGAGTTGGACGACATCACGATCATGACGATGTGGACCACCGACATCTCCAGCAGACTGTGTGCTGTGCTCTGCCAAGCCTGGGACAGAGAAATGCTGAGGTAACATTAGCAGCAAAGTTCTTGCCTCACCCCCGACTTGCAACAGAACTCTTGCATTAAAATTGTCATCCCCATGAGTAAATTTTGCACACGGACAGAAGTACACTTTACAAATTCATGATAATCTTCCTTAGATAATGGTGTTCCATGCCACCTTCCGTAGAAGAACCCTTGTCAGCACAAATTTCAAACTAACAAAATAGAAAGGAAAAAATAGTTTTAGACATTGGCCCAGTCTCAGTCTTCTTCCAAGGTGTGGTTTGTGCTTTATTGTGGATCAGATATATTTGAACTCAACACTAAACAGCAAACATGTGCACCACAGAAAACGTTACACACTGGCTGACCCAGCCATTCAAAAGCCCGTTCAGTGCACCAAGACAATGATAACCCAACAACAAGGTGTTGCTGCCTCACCCATCTGTAGGCCCTGACGATGCCAAAGGTGTACCAGACAGCCTGAGCAGTGTTCAGTCCCCGCGTGGCCGACTGGTCCATCACATCTGGCTGCGAGATCTTGATGGACAGGTAGACCACCATGGTGATTGGGGCCGCTGAAAGTCATGTACAAAATGCATAAGCTACAACTCTGTTCAGTTCAGTGGGTATCTATGCGTTCAGGAAAGCCCATTCACACTCCACCCTGTCTTGCAGAAGTTCCCCCAGCATTCCCATTAAAACTGCTCCAGTGTTCATCTGATGTCTAATGGCCCAGCTGCATGACACTTCAGATCGTCTGAGACAGAAGCCATCTGGGAGCTTCATCCTTGGAGACTCGAACTGGAAATTTTTCCAGGTCGGTTACCCTGACGACACCCCTACAGACTACTGCATTCAAATAAATGTAGTTTGCCACACCTGACTGCTGCTGATATCCAGTTATCTCTCATCAATGAACAGACACATTTTTTCTTTCTTTTTCTTTTTTAATGAACACACACTGAGTATTACTTAATTCGAAGGTTGTGTTCCAAATCCACCAGTCTTTTGTTCTACTACCCTGTGACTTGTGACCATATCCCCCGCTTTTCATGCAGAATATTGTCGGTGATGTTCTGACTGCCTGAGGTGTAGCGATTGGCAGCCCAGAACCCTCTATTGCATTCATCTTCTTTCATGTCCACAGAAACTATGGCTTATTAGGGATGGGGGAAGAATGAGATAGGGAGTGAGAACCCAGGCCCCACCTCCCTGTTCACACAGCCCCTGAGCTCTGATTGCATTCAGTATAGTCACAGCTATAAATAAACCCTAAAGTGGCCTGAACACAGAGTGGATTTTTTCCTTACATATTATATTTTCCCTCTTTTTTTTGTAGACACTGCAACTGTGTCCACCCACAATCATGAAAACATGTATCTGCAATCACTGTATCTTTGGGACACACACGTATGCCTAGACTAAATGATACCCACAACTTCAAACAACAAAGGAGAGGGGTTCATGTTTTACGCCCAATCAACCTGTATGGTTACATCAGGGTGAAGGAGCGGAGGTGGGCAGATAACTCTCAGCTCACCCCAATTGAAGATGATGCGGCGAATGGCAGCCAGCACAGCCAGACGGCGCCTGCTGGCAATGTAGGGCCGGTTCTTGTGGTGACACGAATGGGGAAAGAGGTAGTTCCTCAGGAGGCCGAACACCACGTACACGCCCTGCATATCCCTGCTGCACTTCTCCACCACGCACAGCCCCACCACCACCCAGCCTGCGTAGGCCCCGTCCACCTTGTCGTGGTTGTAGTTGACGGCGGCAGCCACCCCCGTCACGAGCAGCAGCAGGACGAGGTGGTAAAAGAGGGTGGGCGCCCCCCAGGTCCAGCCGAAGCCCGAGTTAGGCTTCAGCTGCTTGGAGTCCTGCAGGAACTGGCTGGTGGACACCTTGTTGTTGGAGCGGCATGTCTGCAGGACCTGGCTGAAGAGGAGGGAGAGGTCGGTGCTGAGGATGTAGCCCATGGCGGCGGAGAGAAGCACCGTGCCGAAGCAGCTGGGAATGTAGTAGGCACCGAGGAACACGCACACTGATGCCACCACAGACAGCACCAGCCTGAATATCAAAACAGAAAAGATCTAGCGTCTGCAGTGCATATTATCATATAATACAGCAGAATCACTCAACAGCAAACTCCTCTGTGCTCAGTGACATGTAAATTTTACACATCTAACTGTTTGCGCACATATTCAGACAGTTCAACAGTAGTTTTACATCAAACCTGATCAGTCATCACAGATGCATACTCTGTTATACAGTGTTAGGAAAGACTTTAGGTTTCACTTTCAATCCACCATTCTTGGGAGAAAAATCTTTCCCAACATAATATGCACCTGTTCTCCCTGTACTGCAACTGTCCCCTTCCTGCCCCCCCCCCCCCCCCCCCCCCCATCACACACACAAGCATGAACCCAATGTTGGAAGCCATGGGTGATCTTCCCAATACAAAGACATGCACCCGTTTCCTCCCTCTGCCCCCTCAATCACACACAGAGCATGTACCTGACATTGAAAGCCATGGGTGACCCTCCCAACATAAAGACATGCACCTGTTTCATGCCCCCCCCAAATCACACAGAGCATGTACCTGACGTTGAAAGCCATGGGTGACCCTCCCAACAGAAAGACATGCACCTGTTTCATGCCCCCCCCCCCCCCCCCCCCAAATCACACAGAGCATGTACCTGACAGTGGAAGCCAACATAAAGATGCAAACATGTCCACCCCCACCCTGATATAACTGTCATGACTGACTGGGTATTAAAAACGAAATTGGCATTATAAATTATCTATCTTCAGGTCACACACAGAGCATTTACATGACATTAGAAGCCATGGACAACCCTCCCAACTTAAAAATGTGGACCTGCCCCCCCCCCCCCCCCCAAATCACACACATGTACCTGATGCCAGAAGCTATGGGACACTATCCCAAAGAAAGATGTGCCCCCCCCCCACAAATCATAGACACAGAACATATACCTTATGTTGGAAGCCATGGGCGACCCTCCCAACATGTAGACATGCACCTGTTCCCCCATCCATAGGAGAAGAGCCTCCAATGGTGGCAACACACCCAGCACCCACAGCAGCGGCAGGCAGGCAAACACAATGTGGAGAGCCTGGTTGGTTCCCTTGAACTCATCCAAATTCCTGTGGAACACCAGCAAAACAGTCGAGCCTTGAAGTTGAAGTTGGATTGGACCAGACCACTTGCAGACCTGATCATGGTTTATCTTTCCTTTGTTAACAATCAGCATTATGTCACACACAGCCACACTTTAAATGCTTTCATTCCAGGCTGCAGAAAAATCAAGCTTGATGAAAAAATATTTGCAGCTTTTGGCATGAAGCCACAGGATAAACACTTTAACCACTGATCAGCATGCATTTTTTTTTTTTTACTAACACTGTAAATGTAACAGTTATAAACAATTGGAACAGCTTGCCATCTAATATTGTACAAGCAGGAACACTAAACTCCTTCAAAAACCATCTTGATAAACATTGGAAACAGAATATATATTATGGCACAAGGTACCTGACGAAAACAAGCCAGGTCAATTTACACAGCCCTCGTTTAAAAATAAATAAAAATGATGAGCATAATAAATAATTAATATAAACCAAAACATGAATTAGCAGGCAAAGGGCTAAGAAGCCTATGAGCCATGATCTGATATGATACAGGGTAACCGACTTCAGATAGATCAAATCTGAGTAAACTTAAACAGATATACAAACATACATAAATTCCACATTCTACCATTTACTGTTCAAATCAAGCACAAGTGTGAGGTGTGTAATTAATCATTTATAACAAGCACAACACAATACTGGTCCATCAATAAATCATCCAGAACCTCCAGTTATAAACACAACCACTGCTACACACAAACACAAAAAAAGATATGATCTTGATCTTAAATTACTAACTCATCCTCATACACCCATCACACACGTAGCCATGGAATCATTTAACTACCACCATTATGAACCATAATACCATTCAGGTTTGTTAAGATCAAAAATAAATGGCCAAGACTTACCAATGAATAACATGGAAGGCAAGACACACCAGAACATAAAATGGTCTGCTGAGTGGTGACATCTCATACACATCCATTGTCCGGAATATGGCTGGTTCCGGTGGGCCAATCGCTGTCAAGGAATACTGCGCAATGCTAAGTGTAAACCATCCGAAGACAAACAGAGCTGCTGTGGCACCAGCATTGTCACCATAAAGACTGTTCAGTGTCCACGGCAACAGATACCAAAGAGTCAGACCACACATCGCCCCAGACACCAGCCCATGGACGAGGATGTTGACCTTGAAGTTTTTCGGCGGGATGACAAACTCAATCGTCTCCGCTCCACAGCAGCTCTGAAATTCCACCTCATCCTCCTCAGCCAGAATGTTTTTCTTGGTAATGACCTTGGTGTTCTCCTTCTCTTTGATCTGCACAACGGTGCTGATGGTTTGCACAACAACAACAAAGATGGTGATGCAGGCCCCGTACAAACAGCAGTATAGCAGCAGGTAGTCATTGATCTGAGCACTGGTGTACGCCAGCTCCAGCACAAGGGTGAAGATTCCGCCCAGTAGCCAAGGCAATGCCCACAGCAGCACCTGATGGCGACACAAACAGATTAAGTTTATCTCAAGTTCTGTTCATAATCAGTTTTTAACTTGGTAAGTGCATGGTTCCTTTCTATCAAATCGGTGGGTAAGCCCACAGACCTGTAGAACTCAAAGTCAAAGCTTCGGTCACAAGTCAGAGTTTTCTGCATTGTGACCATCTTTCCTGATATTATGCTGAGCTGCAAAATGTGGTCAGTCTTGCATGCAAATGAACAGTAGGATACTAGTAATGTGGCCGGAAACAGATGTAAAACTTCTTTCTCATAAAATCTGATGAAAAAAAATGGGTTAGGAATAATTACTCACAACTCAGACTAGTGGATTTAAAAAAAAAAATTGAGCCAGCAGGCTAGTACAGTAGTAGATTTTTTTTCAACTTCTGCAGGTCTGTATTGATGGTGGCACATTACTGTGAGAATCAACTTGAACATCATTTATTTTTTTAAGTTTTTATTCAGTTAATTAAATAAATCATGGTCTCTGGGTAAGTGATAATTATTAAATAATACTGATAACCTTAAACATGGTAGAACTGTGCTCACAATATTATAAATAGTTTGTATTTGTTTTTTACATATGACTGAAAACAGAAACCAAACACACAAGCAGACACCTGAGCATCTCATTCCATGTAAAAACAGGAAGAAGGAAACAAAGCCTTTTAAATCAGACAGTATAACATCAATATATGACGAATATCTTCTCTTTTTGTTTCCACAATATGGGCTTAAACAAAATTACAAATGGTGCCATAGACTGATAGAGTTTATTGTTAAGACAACACAACTGAATTGCATTACAAAGTTGAAAAATGTTTCTATTCTAATCCATCTAATCAACCACTACCATTGAAAAGACAGGCAAATTTGCAAAACGACTATAAATCACAAACTTGGTAACCGCAGTTGACCTTAATCCAAAGAAATCTCTTCTTTTTGAGTTTTCTATTAGTTCTCTCTCTCTCACACACACACACACACACCCGCACACACAAAACACACACTTGGTAATATCATACCTGTGTAATATACACATAGGCTGGTGCATCATAGCCAATCTTCAGCTTCGGTCCTCCAAATATTGTCTGTGGGAGGCGCTTCCATACAAACTCCTGTTTGTATTCATTCAACAATGGCACTCCAGCACCCATGATGACAGGCTGTACAGCACCTCTTTTCCTCACGGACAATTCTGCCTAAATGCCTTCTTTTGTCTGCTACTCACTCTCTCGCCTGTTTTCCCTTGATCCAGAAAAGTTCTGCACGCACACAAAGACACAAAGGAAATGTGAAGACAGGCATTGATTGACCTATTGATTTCCCATCTGCTTTCTCTGTCAGCTGGCCTTTAAGGGGGGAGGGGGGTGCAGGGAGACAATGGAATGTCATGGGAAGGGACCCCCTTTCCATTCCATTGATCTCTTTGGTGTGCTGTGACAACAAAGAAGCTATTTAATGTTTAAATTACTTTTGTTCCACGAATACTAAAATAGCTGTACACAGGCTGCTCCAAGACATTTGTAACTTAATTAGGTGAGCAACAAAACATTGCGGCTTCGGCACTTTGTTCCAGAAAACTCCTGCTATTAATACCATTTCATCTAAAACAAAATGTGTTCTCCTTTTATATTGTGCCAACACCAAATCAAACAGTATCAAGCGCTATCAACACTAAAACAAACGGTGTGAAGCGCTATAAACAAAGTAAAATAAATGAGGGCAAAAGGTGCAAGTCCAAAACAGTCGTATACACAATTTCTCAAAGTACAACACATTTTTTTAAAACCAAAACGCCTTCAAAACCAAACCTGATTTCCCACCCTACTTACTGCCATCCTAGATGTATGAATAAGAGTCGTTTCGTGCGTTTGCCGTCTGTTTGTTTGCGTGCCAGTAGGTCCCCAGGCGAAAGGAGGCCATTGTTACCCAAGGCATTTGTTATAGCTTTACTGGTTTCGTAAGAATTATATTTGTCTATTTAATCTCAATGTATTATTGAACAAATCTATTCACTTATCGAATTGCACTTAATAAATGAAATCGCTTTTTCTGAATTGTTTGCAGATTCCTTGTTTGTCAAATAAAACTCGTTCGAAACTGCGGCTTCTTGAAGCTGTACACACAATCAAAATGGCACTGGCAGGTTCGAGTGTAAGAGTGAGCGTGGAGGCGCTTCAGGAGCACCAAATTCAAGAAGTAACGCTCGATGGGCAAGAAGTATATGTTCAGTAAGTACTTAACGTGCTTATGCTGCGATTGCATTGAAATAAAATTTTAAAAATAGGGATTGCACAAACTGTGTCCCCATTTCTTCCCGTTGACGTATACATGACAGGAGTAGTCCTTTCAATGACAGTCAACGTATCCATTCAAGATCTGTGTCCCTTATGGGTTGACGTTTTGTCCTGCTGTCGGTAGACTAACCCGGGACTAGATCGAATCTTGATTCCATACGCCGCAGGACCTAACTTTAGATATAGATGCGACGGGAGGGGAGTGCGCGCGTGAGTTAGATGGTGCTAGGGATGGCGATCAATCGTTTGAACTTAAAGTCCTCGAGAGTGGGGGCCTTCACCTGGTCGTCACTGAGGTGGTTTTCTTTTGCAGCTACTAGTGTCGGGTCGACATATAATATTAGTTATTACTGTAAGGTTAGTAACTGGAGTATATAACTTGATTATAAGGTCGAGCAAATAATTGCGTTAACGCCAGCTCAGCTGCGTAGCGCATATCAGATGGAAGCGTGGTATCAGAACAACAAACACGACTTAAAAATACATTAAAAATTATACAGATTTATACAGTTCACCGGAAGTCAAAATAGACAACTTTGTTCAGCACTAAAGAATTTTTTCAGCAGTTGTTTTTGCTTTGTGTTTCAGGCAGCTGTCCATGTCAGAGAACCTTACTAAGCTGGCACACAAGATTGACTTCTTCAAAGATGAGTCAGAAGGCAAGGGGAAGCCAGCGTCTGAAGGGGAGAAAGAGCCTGTGGAGGACAAACAGCTGGCACCATTCATGCCCTCACTCTGGCCCTGGGACTCCGTCAGGAACCATCTCAAGTGAGCCTGGGATTTTCTTTGATTTGAAGCACTGTCTTGGGTTAAGTCATTTAATTTCTCATTTGAATGACGTGTACGAACTGGGTCCGAGTGAACTGTCTGTGGCAACAAAAGTCCTCTGGGTGTGAACTAATTCAAAGGGACACTGACAGTGAAACTAGAGTCTTTGCAACTAAAACTGTGTAACACTAACAGTAGCATTGTATTAAAATCTTGAGATTCAGTCTGACATAGTTGATGTGCCTGGTGGTGATGCTGTGATAGACACTTCAGGTGCAGTCTGACAGAGGTAATACTGATACAGTAACAGTTATAATAATGGATGCTGTGATAGGCACTTCGTGTACAGTCTGAGAGAGGTGATAGTGATGATGATGATGGACACTGATAAAACCTTCAGGTACAGTCTGACAGAGGTAATACTGATACAGTAACAGTTATAATGATGGATGCTGTGATAGACACTTCATGTGCAGTCTGAGAGAGGTGATAGTGATGGTGATGGACACTGTGATGAAACCTTCAGGTGCAGTCTGACAGAGATAATACTGATACAGTAACAGTAATAATGATGGATGCTGTGATAGACACTTCATGTGCTGTCTGACAGAAGTGATAGTGATGATGATGGACAGTGTGATAAAACCTTCAGGTGCGGTCTGACAGAGGTGATATTGATGATGACAGAACTGTAATAAAACCTTCGGGTGCAGTATGACAGATCATAGTAATGAGGATAGACATTGTAATAAAAACTTCAGGTGCAGCCTGACAGGTAATGATGATAGCAATGATGATGGATGCTGTCTTAAAAACTTCAGACGCACTATGACAGGTGATATTAATGATGATGAACATTGTGATAAAAAACTTCTGGTACAGTCTGACAGGTTATAGTAATAATGATGGACATTGTGATTAAAAACTTCAGGTGCAGCCTGACGGAGATGAGCGTGCTGCTGGATGTGCTCAACCTGGTGAAGGAGAAGCAGTACCTGGTGGCTGACCCAGTTTCCCAGGACACACCGGACACCAGGCCTGCTACACAGCTCTTAGCCAAGAAGAAGGTCAGCTTCATGTGTGGACAGCTGGAGAAAGCTCCACAATATTATGACCATGGGGGTCTGCCACTGTTCATCATTTTTCCACTGCCATTACTTTAGATTCTAACAGAAGGAACAGTTTCTACGACAAAGTCTTACAAACAAAAAAAGCAGAAATTAAATCTTGTGCCAAAGCTGTTCTGAAATTCACAGATACACACACACACACACACACACACACACACACACACACACACACACACACACACACTCTGCTCTGAGTGACAAATCCCCCCGATGAATCCCTACATCATAACTTTATTTTCGAAAGTAGGCATGTTAGTACACACTTTTACTCGGCACCAGTGTTCTCATCGTCAGGAAAAAGTTATGTACTTCCTTCTGCATCAGGGGTCACGCTGCCTTTTAGAGATTTGCGTCAACCGACGCAAAACATTATGTATTTTGCGTCAATGGTACGGAAAATGCATACAGTTTAACCTAGAATTAACGCACATTACAAAGCCAAAATGATGAAGTAACCTGATTGTAGCTCACGTGAGCAGTTGAAAATAGTAAAAAGAAGGTCTATCCATGCACAAAAAAATGTGGTAACGTTCAGTAAATTTGCCAGTCACAGAAAAAGTTTAATAGATCGAAACATCATACATGGCATCATTTTCAAGGAAGAACTGCAGCAGATGATGTCGGTAAACCCAGGTCTCATCTACCGCAGGATTTAGTAACGAGATGAAGTTGAAGTCAAGACTGCCGCCATTTTCTCTCTTTCATATTCGGTGTCGACGCGTGTTTTGTTTTCGATTTCGTAGTCTTCTACCTTTGAGTAAATGCTGACAATATTACATGCTGTCAAAGTAGGCATACTGCTTGGTTCCAAATTCAATATCTGGGATCGTGTCCTCCGTCGACTGACCAGAAAATATCACTGATCAGTTCAGCAAAATGTCTGGCCAGTCTGATACGGGAACCAGTCTTCTTCCAGATCTATATGGGTTCGTAAGGAATTCGGTTTCAAATGAATCGTTTTCTTTTTTCGGAAAAGTTTGCGAATTTTATTCACAAACAGGGTGCTACCGACTATAAGGCACATGGATAAGATTTTAGGGGGGGGGAAATCACTGTCACCTAATAGTCCAAAAATTACGGTAGCTTACGGGGAGTTACGTGTTTATTTCGCTGTCCAGATTCCGCCCTTCATTGACTTGACTTGAACGGCTGAGGTGACACTGAGTTTGCAAGTGGATCTAGTGTTGAGTGATGCGGCATCCACCAGTAAGGCGTAACTTGTTTAATCGGTGTTGTCATTTTGCGTATGGTGACAGCAATGTGGCGACCCCTGTACATGTATGTTGTGGCTGATCGTATTTAAGTCCAGCCTGTTTAGTGAGTCAGTACCACTTTGTTGCATGCAGAGCCTGGTGGCAGCGTCTGCAGTGTTGCTGGCTGGGGCAGAGCGCCTGAAGAAGTCCAATGCCGAGGTGAACAAGAAGGGCATCAGCGACTTCCACAACGAGCTGTCCACACTGCGAAAAAACTGGAGACTGAAGAAAGTCAGCACCAACATTGTCGGTGACCTCAGCTATCGATCCGGTATGTCTGTCAAAAGATGCTCGGGGTGAAAGCTCTTTAGTTCCTTTCCATTTCATGCATCAGATTTAATGGGTAATTACTTTTTCTTGGGAAAGTGTGTAGAAAGGTAGTCCTGGACAAATTTTGACAACATTTAGGATTAATTACGTAGGATAGCACAGCCCTGTTGCTACTCACTTTCCTCAGTGACAGCAAAACTGATTTTCTATGAGAACAGTTTCCAAACAGAGCAATAATCAGTACAAAATGCATACATATGGACTGAATTTAAACAAGAAGGTTAGCAAAAGTAATCTATACTTAAAACATCAAAGCCCAAAGCAACTAAAAAGTATTATTGGTTGTAAACATCTAATCCTTTGTCTTTGCCAGTGTGATCTTTCGCGTGCTTCACCAGTACTTTCTTTTTATTATAGCTGGTGTTTTTTACTTTCTTTTTATTACAGTTGGTGGTGGGGGTGTTTTGTGGGGGGGGGGGGTGGTGTCTTGTTCTCCCCCCTCATTTTTGTTTTCTCTTTTCTTTTCCTTTTTTTTTCTTTTCTTTTTATTGTATGTACTATATGTCCAGAGATGTAGAAGACCACTGACATGGCAAAATACCTTGAAGAGAATTGTAAAATACTTGGGTTTTTTCTCCCTGAAGCTGGTTCGCGGTTCTGGCAAGGTGGATCGTTTGAGGTGCGGAAGAGCGTGGAGGGAGAGCAGGGGGAGACGGAGGGAGAGGCTGGAACCACTCGCATCAGCAGTCTGGAAGTGACGGTGCCCAGTGAGCTGGAAGGGGTGGCCTACATCCAGGTGGAAGTCAAGACTGTCCCAGGTGAGCCTGCAGGTGGCTGGATGCAAAGAGATTTGTTGTTTTTCTTTATTCTCATTCTGCCAACCCATCACCAGTAATGCATTTATTTGTAGTGTGTGTGTGTTAAAATGAGCATATCCATAGGCCTTTGTAAGTGTTCCAGGCTCTTATGAGATGGGGTGCCATAAATAATCTATTATTATTATAAGAGATAATGGGGGTGGCCTACATCACGGTAGAAGTGAATCAAGGTGGAATCCAGGTGAGCCTGGAGGTAACAGTGCTCAGAGAGATGGGTTGCTTACCTCCAGTTAGGTATTTGCGCTGAATAAATGTTCATTAATAAGTGAAACTGTGTGCCCAGACATGGTGGACCTGACCAGCTGTGCCCTCAAGATGCCGCCCGGACTCAGCTCTGTACCCACCAACGCCTACTGGCAGTCCAAGCTGGAGTCTGCGCAGAACGTCCTCTTCTGCAAGGAGCTCTTCTCGCAGGTAGCCCAAAGGGATTGTGGGATGGCGTATCATTTGAGTCTTGAACTGGTTCGCAGTTTTTCCTGAAAATGGTGTGACTGTGTTACAAAACAAGCACAGCAGCAACAAGAAGTGCTTGAGTGTATGGTTCATGCCGCTTTGATGTAGTAACATGAGTCTTGGTCCTTTTTTATTTTTTTTTACTGGTTATGATTATTCTCTCCTTCCCCAAGTTGTTCACTAAACTGAAGCATTGCGGTGTGTCATGGGTGTTTTCCTTTCTGTTGCTGGCATTCAGTAAATGTGCTGTGTGCTGCTGCTTTACTAGTTCCAAGTTCAGTTTTACAATTTTGGTATGATTTGAATCGAGTAGCTGCCTTTTCTGAATAGTTACAGGGAACCGCTTCTCACACCTCATGGGTTTTCCAGAACAGTATCTGTGTCTTCTGTTGTGCAAGTGTGTATTTTTTTATAGACATAGTTTTGTTGTTGTTGCATTTCTAGGTTGTGGGATCATTTGTGTGCACCTGATGTTGTGAACATGCATTATCTTGCATGGAATGTTTTATGCGCCATGCATAATAAAATGGTCATTAAGAATATTGTGTTTGCTAATCAAGGAAACAGGAGTGGGCCTCACCACCTGGCCAGATGTGAGACTGAATTTCAGATATACAGTACATGTGAGGAAGTACCTTTAGTGGAGTTTCTGTACCTTGTATTTACTCGCCTACCATAAGAGACTGCAGGCGAGTTGGGTCTTTGTTGTTCATAAGACATCTTTTGAACACAAATTAATTTGGGTCTTTGTTGTTCATAAGACATCTTTTGAACACAAATTAATTTGGGTCTTTGTTGTTCATAAGACATCTTTTGAACACAAATTAATTTGGGTCTTTGTTGTTCATAAGACATCTTTTGAACACAAATTAACTCCCTCTGTCAATTCAAATCCGTGTTGATGCATTCGTTCTCTTGCTTCAGCCATGCTGTCCTTGTCTATTTGCAGCTGGCCAGAGAAGCAGTTCAAGTCAAGTCGGCCACACCACATATGGTCATCGGCAATCAGATCATCACCAATGTGAGTCCATCCTTTTCGCTGTTCAGAAGGGTAGCTGCCTAGCCAGATTGTTGCCACTTGCTTGGATGAGTGTATTCATGTGGAATTGTGCAACATTGAATCATCTGGCCGCAAACATATATAATGTATAGATATCCTGCCTAAGGTGACTTGGATGATCGCTTGTAACTTGATTTTTAAAGCACATACAAATGGGATGTCTGACATCCCTGTTCATTTTCTTTCAGATGTATTTGAGTCAAAAGGTTTCTGACATCAATAGATGTTGTTCATTTCAAGTCAATTCAGAGTGCTGAATCCACAGAAACTGACTGCCTTGCTTACTTCATTCAGCCAAGCATTTTAATCTGAGTGCCGGATTAAAAACATGAAGAAAGCTGTAGACAGATTAAAAAGGAAAAAATGCAATCATCCACATATAAAAAATACTCAAAAAAACTCTAATGCAGACCTGGAGCTTCGATTCAGAGTGACGTTTGACCATGGTCAGTTGGATACATTTCTAATTCAGACCTGGAACTTTGATTCTGAATGATGTTTGACCATGATTCAGGGTGACTTTTGACCATGATCTGTTAGGCACATTTCAAATTCAGACCTGGAGTTTTGATTCAGAATGCCATTTGACCATGATCAGTTGGGCAGTGTTTTGATTCAACCTGTAACTTTGATTCAGAGTAGTGTTAAACCGTGATCTGTTGGATACAACAACAGGCTGTCTCAGTTTGGCATGAAGGATTACGTATCCCATATCTGTCAGACCAAAAAGCACTGTCAGGAATTGGACTTGTGGGTTAATTAGTTCTTGGATTTTAACATCCCATCAGCTGCACAGGATCACCTCAGGATGATTCAGTCAACACAGTGCAGTATGGTGGTTGGGCAGAAAGCTTGGTGAACTCACCAATGGTAACCGGAAGGCAGAACTCAAAGCACAATCGATGTGACATGTTGGTGTTGAAGCACACGTTCTCCTGAAGTTGCACTGTAGCTGCCAGAATATTGGGGGACACTGCTTTATGTTTCTATACTTGTGGGTAGCAATTGCACCAGCGAAAATTCACCATGCTTTGAGGGATCCTCTTGAAGCAAAGAGTTGGTTAGAAACAGTGTGTTGATTGTGAGGGTGTTGAGTGGATGTGACATGTTCTGGTTCTGTTCTCAGGTGTTCCCAGGGCACCAGCTGTCCGTAGTCCTCTGCCACTACACAGGCAAGGAGAAAAGGGTAAGACTTCGGGGAAGGCAGTGAGAGCCTGGAATAGTTCGTTGTTTTTTTTAATCTGTGAAGGCTTTTGTCTACCTCCAAATTCTGTCTCTTCCGTCCCATAGTAATAGCAGCATCTAGTATTTGCTTAGAGAGTATTACTATCTACCTAACATTTTATAAAAGGTAATATACCAGTACTCCTTTTAGCAAAGCAACTGCAGAAACTTCATGTACTGTTAAGTTTTCAACTTCAGAAGGATCTTTGTATTGGAAGCAGTAAAATGTATGAGCACAGCCTATTTTTAATCCACAGCAGAAGGACTAAACATTCAGTCCTGCTTGACAACCAGAACTAGAAGGTGTAGGCATAGGTAGCACTGGGCTAGGATAGCACTCACCATTTGGCTGTGAGAGCTACTCTGCCAGTGTGCATGCACTCGACATGCGTGTCAATAGCATACTTATCATCACAGTACACATGACTTTGTCAGGTTTCCCCGTCCAAACCAAGCACAACATCTTGGAGCACTCCACATGTGTGTCATTGACATACTTGTCATCACAGTACACATGACTTTGTCAGGTTCCCCCATCCAACACCAAGCTGGAGCACAACCATGTCTTGGAGCACTCCCTACACCAGCTGCTGCATGAGGTGCATCACCGCAACGTCAGCATCGATGCCCCACACCCTGTCAATGCCACCTACGGCATGAGCAAGCGACGGAGGCTGGCTGGTCCTGCCTGTGCCACTCGACAGGAGCTGGTGGAAATGTCAGAAAGGTCTGCATTGAAAGAGAGATTGGTTTCCTGGGGTGGTATATAATGCCTAAGTGAACATGGATGAAAGTCCTGTTCACTACTGTAGACGGAGGCTGCCTTTTGCCTGATGAAATCACTTTGTTGGTGATGTCTTTTTCTGTGATGGTTTGCCTTTGCCTTACATTTCTTTGAAAAATGTTTGGTAAGAGTTCTGAAGTAGCTCTGAATGATCCAGACTTGTTGTTTTCTTGGAGCTGTGGTCCTGCACTTCGGCAAATAGGCTGGCCTGTGCTTAGCCGCCTTACAGTCCACCCCCCTCCCTATGAAATTTTGGGGGCTAGAAAAGTTCAACTTTCACCCATGCATATGAGTAAGAACTAAAGTTTCCCTGAGTTTTTGTCTTTTACGCTGCAACATTTATTTCATGAAATCAGATTCTGAATACACTGTTGTTTGTATTGTGACATTATTGGGCTGATGAGCATCTGGAAGAAGAAACAGTTTTGTGTATTGACACTTCATCTTACTTGTATGCACTTACTTGTGTTTCAAGCTGACTCCTTGTCTTACTTGTATACACTTTCTTGTGTTTCAAGTTGACTTCGTCTTACTTGTATGCACTTTCTGGTGTTTCAAGTTGACTCTTCGTCTTACTTGTATACACTTTCTTGTGTTTCAAGTTGACTCTTCGTCTTACTTGTATGCACTTTCTGGTGTTTCAAGTTGACTTCATCTTACTTGTATGCACTTACTTGTGTTTCAAGTTGACTTCGTCTTACTCATATGCACTTACTTGTGTTTCAAGTTGACTCTTCATCTTACTTGTATGCACTTTCTTGTGTTTCAAGTTGACTCTTCATCTTACTTGTATACACTTTTTTGTGTTTCAAGTTGACTCTTCGTCTTACTTGTATGCACTTTCTTGTGTTTCAAGTTGACTCTTTGTCTTACTTGTATGCACTTTCTTGTGTTTCAGGTTTATTTAGCACTTTAACTTTGATGCATGCATGGTATGTATTTTCAGTTTGCATATTGGCCCTAACTGATATACATCTGTCTGTGTTGACAGCTTGCCTGTTGATCTTTCGAGACTGATGCACACATGTGATGTCTGTTTCCAGTGAGTCGTTGCTGTCCCAGATCATCAAGCAGACAAAGCATGCGGTGCTGCGGATTCGCTCAATGCACGTCATCGACCAGATGGCCATAACAGTACAGGATCCGCAGATCACCGCCCATTGGGGGTGTCTCAACAGCGCTCTGGAGTCTTCAGTCAGGATCTTCATCACCTCTGCTGGATATGAAAGCCTCAAGTAAGTCGATTTCAGAGGGAGCAGGGGGAGAGGGCGACATCTTTTTTCCCCTCTGTCATGTTCTGTTGTGTTGCTTGGGCATGGGATTCTTCAAACCTTCAGGCCTGACATGAAAAGTCAAATCATTTCCCTAACCCTGGAAAAAAATGGGGATGACTGAGAGTAAAGTGTCTGGTTGGGGGGGTGGGGGATTTAGGGGGTGTTGGAAGCATGTCCCCTTCCATCATGTCAGTGAGGATGCTAGCACAGAGATGTGAAAAACTCACCTATGCAAACAGTACCACAAGTGATTTCAGATTCTGTCCTCTTACGTGACCCCTGTCTTCTTACTTGAGCACTTGTGCTAAAACTGGTAACACTCCTCGTCGTGCTTATGCTCTGTGGGTCACTGTGATTATAAAGAGTAAAACGTGCAACCCTGATGATTTGATTCCAACAGCCCGCTGTCACGGACGTTACTGGTGCTGCTGATCGGAGTGGACACCATCCGCGTGGTGATGAAGGATGGACGCACCTGCGTCTTATCCTTTGAGGACAAGGAACTGCGCGATCTTCTCTCCTGGCAGGTCAGTTGTTCTCGCTACTGTGCCGTTACCCTGCGCGTGGATGCTCCACACCTTTGAAATCCAGTTATGAACTAACTAGCTAACACACTATGGAAGCCCAGACTGGCATGTATCAGTTGTCACCATCCACATTTAAGACTCCTGTGGATGTACTATCCTGGACATGCCGGAGCCAAGGGAAATGACCAAATGGATAGACTGGTATCCAAACACACAAAAGGTTCAAAAGAACGCTTTTTATTAGGACGACAAGACAAAACCAGCAAATTTTTGGGGTAATTCCCTTTGTCAAGCTACAAAATGACACTTAAACAACAGATAAAAGGTGACAGAATGAAAAATGAGATGGAAAGCCAAATCACGTATCAGTTTTTGGTTGATGTACATAGACCAAAACCAAAAACAACATAGCTTAACCAAAAACCTTTAGCTTTCCATCTCATTTTTCGTCATTTTTTTTTCTCTCACCTTTTAATGGGTGTCGTTTTATAGCTTGAAAAAAAGGATTACCCCCAAAATTTGCTGGTTTTGTCTTGTCCCAATAAATAGCATTCTTTTGCATGTTTGGGTCTCGTTTTGGAACACTAGCAGTCATTCTTGTTTCAGATTAGTTTTTGGGATAGACTGGTAGGTAAAGCATAGATTTTATTATGCGACAAAGCCAATGGATAGTTTTATGGTGTAACTGCTACAGCTGAATAAAGCTGAATGTAAATGCAGAGAGACTGTAGGTGCAGATACTGATGAAAAGATTCAAGTTTAACTCTAAAGAGGCTGATGTTCACCTGTGACTGGGGCCTCGGGTGAGCTGACAGGAATTTGCTGATGGTGGCTTTGAGCTGAGCACATTGGTGTGTTACAGATTGCCCTGCATCACACATCAGTGGTGCAGCAGATCGCCCGATACCATGGCTGGCAGATCCTCTCCGCCAACAGCTCCATCGGCAGTGGGGACATGGAGTCCTTTGCCACAGCGTCCGCCATCACCATTGCTTCCCAGAAGGGAGACAAGTGAGTTTTACTTCCACACACAGTTTGTAGTCACAGGTGTCAGTGTCAGAGGGCTGTGTACGATCTTGAATATAAATTGGTTCTGTTGCATGCTGCACACATGTGATACTGAGTGTGCCTAAAATGGAGGGCATGTGGAGTGTGCATATATTTGGAATGTGAGCTTGGTGGATTTTATTTCCACAATATTTTCTGGTATTCCAGGTGATAGTTATTGTAGGTGTCTTAGGTAGCACTCTTGTGTCTCTTGTTGTAGGCAAATGAAGCATGCAGACAGATGGAAATAGTCACATATTTATATGATTTCCAGCCAACTTGCATCTTCAGATCAGTTCCCTTTTAACTGCATGGAAGATCAGGGCTAATTAAACAAACAAAAGCTTCTCATCCAAATGCATAAATGGGTAAAATAGAACGCTAATTTAATATGACAATACAAAGCATTAGCAAATTTTTAGGGCAAACTCCCTTTTCAAAGCAACAAAACAACAGTTAAACTTTGATAAATGAAAATATACTGATCCACGACCAACATTCTTCCAAACACTCAAAGTAGTCAACACACCACCACCACAACTGGATAAGTACATTTTCATTTATTACTGTCAACACACCAGAACCACAACTGGATAGGTACATTTTCATTTATTGCTGTTTAACTGTTGTTTTCTCACTTTGAAAAAGGGCTTTGCTCCAAAAATGTGCTATTGCCATACTAAATTAGTGTTCTTTTGAACTTTGTATGTTTGGATCTTGTTTTAGAACTCTGGCAGACATGAATGTTTCAGGTATTTTTTTCCCCCATCTTCCTCATCCTTAGATTCTCCCCATTTTCATAACAACCTTTTCTCTCTCTCTCCTCCACAGGGTGATCTCTTTTCGAAGCGGCCCCACCAGCGGGCAGCGGCTGATGGTGAAGACGTTGGACCCTGAGGCAGAGAGCCATCCTTCCCCTGCCGTCACGGACCCTGGCTGGTTGGAGCATGGGGCCCCTTTCAAGGAGGTCAACCTGGAGAAGCTGGAGGGTCGAAACCTGGCCAGCAAGATTGACATGCTGATGGCTCACCTCTCCATGCAGTGACCCAGGGGCATCTCAGCAGGACAGTTTATCTAAAAAACGCAACAGCTGGGAGGACCCGGAAGGTCCGTGCCTGGCCAGTGAGATCAACACGTTGACGGTGCTTCTCTCCACACAGTGCCTGGAGGGTTCCCTACATCTTGGTGCATTCTAAAAGCGCAGCAGCTTGGAGAAAATGGATTGGAAGGTTGTAACCTTCCCCAAAATGAGGAGCATGTGTCTTCTCTCCATCCATGATGATCTGCAGTCTGTCAGTGTTATCTACAGCATGTTTTTGCAGCACAACCTTTTGGAGAAACCAGGTCTTCTGACCTGCCTAGCCAACGAGAAACCCAGTGCTTCTCTCTGTGCCGTGAATGTGTGCTTTCTTAACCAGGCAGCTCTTGAACAGCTAGGACACCAAAACAGGAAGGTCCTCACCAGAGAGAGTGTGTGCGTTGTTGTTGATGCTTTCTGTCTCCATGCAGTGAATGTGGCAGTTCTTGAACAGCTGATAGCCTGAAACAGGAAGTACTTGACCAGTCCAGTGAGAAAACATAATAATAGTGGTTCTTCTCTGCACAGTGTTCAGTTCTTGAACAGCTGGGAGACTGAAAGAGGCAGGACTTAGCTTGTCCAGTAAGAGGGCATGGTGGTGGTTCTTCTCTGCACAGTGTTCAGGTCTTGAATCCTCTGCACAATGTTCAGGTCTTGAAGAGCTGGGAGACTGAAACCAGAAGGTCCTAGCCTGTCCCCTGAGAAAGCATGTGGATGGTTCTTCTCTGCACAGTGACTGAGGCTTTGTGAGTGTGTTGCTAGTAACAGAACAGGCTGGAGGGAGCTGTGCATCCCGAAGCAGGTCAGCTGGTGATGGTTCTTCCCACAGACGGGCTACGGCCCCAGCTCACAGCAGTGTCACACAGTGACACTGTCATTGCAGGTGTGAGTGAACACAGTGCTGAACAGGGGAGGTTGAATACACAGCTAAACGGTGGAGGTTGACAGCACACCTCTCTGGAAGAACTAGCGTGTGGAATGTTGATGTTGGTCTGAACACAACGCTGTCAATGCAAAGTCAACAGGGAAGGTTGACAGCAAGTTACTGTAAAAAACTGGTGAGCTGAATGTTGACACTGGTTTCATCACACAATGACTATTGGAGATTGCGGGCATACCTAACTCTAGAAGAACTAGTGTGTGGAATGTTGATGCTGATCTGAACGCAACACTATCAACGCAAAGTTTGATGGGGGTTACATCACATTACTCTAAAACAACTGGTGGGCTGAGTGTTGACACTGGTTTGAACACAGTTAAACAGTGGAGGCTGGCAGCACACTTCTCAAGAAGAACTAGTGTGTGAAATGTTGATGCTGGTCTGAACATGGTTGGCAGCACAACTCTATGAAACAACAACAGGTGTGCAAGTGTTACTACTGATGTGAATGCAAGCTGAATGTGAACGTTTGGCAAGAAGTCTTTACACAGATGATGATAACAGAGTGACACACATTGCTGATTTACAAGCATGGCTTGAACAAACTGCTAAGTCTTACAGGGGGCAACAAAATGAACACTCTTGTGCATGCTCTTTCTTCTCTCTCTCTCTCTCTCTCTCTCTCTCTCTCTCTCTCTCTCTCTCTCTCTCTCTCCCTCCCTCTCTTTCTCTCTCTCTTTGTATGACATGTGTATATGCATTTTCTCTGTTGTGATTATGCCAATACGTTCATTTTTGGTTTGTTCCAGTGCAGTTAAATTGGCTGCAAACTATACAGCAGATAGCATTTATAAATTATGTCTTTATTTTAGCATTTCTCAGTAATTTTATAAATTATTGCACTAGGATTAGGAAATCTTTCTCCTCTTTTTTCATTTGCTTTGATGTTTGCTGTACTTGGTAGGGTTCTTTGCTTATTTGTTTGGGGGTTGTTTTTATTATTCTTTTTCTTTTCTTTTTTGTTACTGTTGTTTTTGCTCTAAGGAACTGCATGACCGGGTAGATCACTACTTTGACAAAGCACCCAGGGGACTAGCTGTGGAAACAAAGCTAAAATAGAAAACTAGATTTGACTAAAGCCTTACCGGTGTGTGGTGTTCAGAGGAGCTCAGGCATCTGTCTTTAAATATCAGATCCAGAATTTAAGTTTTGGACTATGATACAGTGTCCGTGGACTATGATATAAAGTCTGTTTGCAGTGCGCCAAAAGTCTCCAAGCACAGGTTGGAGAGACAACCACGCCTGTGGCGTGAGAGGGGGGAATATATCTATTTTTATAAATAAATAGTTGCTTGTGCACTATGATTAAAGTATAATTTAGTTGCTATGGTTTAGGATGCAGAGATGCACATCTTAGCTCGCCTGCTCCTGTGTTGGAGAGACCTCAGTCAGCTGAATAAACAACTAGTCGTTTGTTTGCTTCGGCCATGGGGCAACTCTTTCATGTGGTGCAAGAACCTTTTCCTGTGTGTGTGTGTGTGTGGAGGTGTGTTGATTGTGTATATGCTTGAATGGGTGTGTGTGTTTTATACAGAGGAGAACCCGTTTCTGTGGCAGCATAAATAATGATCATGTTTGTACACAGATATGTACACCCCAGTCTAGGTGTATTTATTTTTTATGAACTGAGTGAAATGAAATAAATTCTGTTGATCAGACCAAATTGATGAGACTGATTGCCTCATGTTTTCCTTTCTTTATTGTGTGGTTTACATAATGGGTGGGGGGGTGTGACTGAACAAGATTCACTTAATGTTTAAATTAATGCCCAGTCAGCTGCAAAGGTCATATCAAAGCGAAACGCAAGTCACTATATCACAAGTAAAACTAAATGTCTGACTCTGTTATAAGTCATGCCACTTAAAACTTGAAGAGGATTTGGAGAAGAAGAGCAATGCAGTGTGGGAGTTTTTTTATGCGCTATATATATATATAAATTTTCATTCATTCAATGAACTTGACGAAAAATTAGGCAGATATTCTTGACAGCAAAACATGTACAGCAAAGGTAGGTAGGTAGTGTTGCTTAATGTCCTCGGATGCCGGTTGACATATTAGGGACAAGCTGTGACCAATGCCGAAGCATGGTTCAATATAGCTTTACGTCCACGGAAACCATAAGGCTCGTTAGGACGGACAGCCCAGGACGGCCACCTCGACTCACACAGCTCCTGAACTATGGTGTACAGCAAAATTGTGACCCCCCGCTTTATAGGGAGAACCGGGGGGGGGGGGGGTACTATTTCTGCGTCCGGGGTATCCCACCACGGTAGACTGTGGGGAGAATAAAAAAGATTGTGCGAGACATACAGTGCATAAGAGTTCTCAGGGAGCAGAGAGAGTTTACGACTTTGTCGTGTGAAGAATCCGGTGTCAGTGACGAGTGTGTGGAGTCTACTTGACAGCGTTGTATTGTCATCGACTTCACGCCCCGGTCACCTAGCCAGGTAGCAGTCAAGTGGACAGTTACGTCTTCTTCCCCCCCCCCCCGCCCGCCCCTCACCGCCCTTCTCTCTCTCTCTCCAATCCTTGTAAAATAAAGTGTTAAAGTGCTCTCTCTCTCTTCTGTGTGTGTGTGTCTCTCTCTCTTCCTCTCTCTAATCCTTGTAAAATAAAAGTTTTCGAGTTCTCTCTCTCTCCCCCCCCCCCCCCCCCCCACCCTCTCTCTTCTCTCCAATCCTTGTAAACTAAAGTGTTCGAGTTCTCTCTCTCTCTCTCTCTCTCTCTCTCTCTCTCTCTCTCTCTCTCTCTCTCTCATTCTCTCTCTCTCTCTCTCATTTCGCAGGTGGGTGCTGTTCTGGAGCTGGTAGCACGATTGTTTACAGTGGCGTGAAATACAGTGATGTGTAAAACACAACAATGAAACCCCTAAGCTTGTTCACGAGTAACACTACTGTCGGTTTCTGCTACAATCGGAGAGTTGCGCCAGCAAAATTTAGTCAGTTACTGGATGGTCGGGGTGGGGTATCAAAACTATAATAATAATTACATTATCACGAGAAGAACAGAAAGCTTTGTCATCGTTGCATACGTGCGTGTACAGTACATCTGCCGGCACAGATTTGCATGTACCGAGCTGCAGTCTGGGAGCGGGGATAGTTCAGGTGCGTGTACAGTACGTCTGCCGGCACAGATTTGCATGTACCGAGCTGCAATCAGGGAGCGGGGATAGTTCAGGTGCGTGTACAGTACGTCTGCCGGCACAGATTTGCATGTACCGAGCTGCAATCAGGGAGCGGGGATAGCTCAGGTGCGTTTGCAGTACATCTGCCGGCGCAGATTTGCATGTACCGAGCTGCAATCAGGAGCGGGGATAGCTCAGGTGCGTGTACAGTACATCTGCCGGCACAGATTTGCATGTACCGAGCTGCAATCAGGGAGCGGGGATAGCTCAGGTGCGTGTACAGTACATCTGCCGGCACAGATTTGCATGTACCGAGCTGCAGTCAGGGAGCGGGGATAGCTCAGTGGTAGAGCGCCCGTTTTCAGTTGCAGCGACAAATATTTGCAGCTGCAAAAGATCCAGACTGGCTGGCGGTGCAGGGCCTTTCGCAACTGTACATTTGTTGTGTACTACTTTGCAGTTCTCTGCAAGTGCCAGTGACGTTGTTCTGTCCCTGCAAAATTGGATTTTGTCGTTGTAAAACCATCTTCTCCTGTTTTTGCAGCTTCAAAAGTAAGGTGTTCTTGTTTTGTTTTGTTTTGAATTCAGTTTATGTTGTGAAATGCAGCTGCACCACGAATCACAATTAATTACTCACAATCAGCTGTCACACGGCACTTCCTGTTTCAAGAGGACTGGGGAAAATGAAGTTGAAAGAAGCAGAAAGCCAAAATTGAACTACAGAATGCAAAGCTACAGCCGTGTTAATCAAGTGATCTAACCCACTGGATCCAGGTTGAAAAGAGACTGAGAACTCAGTATGGCTTCTCAGCAGAAGGGGCCTTCGTTCAGTTGTACTTTCGGTAGGTCGGTAAAACTAGAACTCTATAGCGGGACATTACGCAGGATCCCAAACATAGGCTATTGCTCCCGCCACAGACACACACATACACACACACACACACACACACACACACACACACACAACGATAGTACCAGAATAACAAGAACGGCGACTGCAACCTCTCCCAAGGAAAACATCACTATCACATGTTTCTCTGGAAGAAAAATCAGTCCGGGCACTGGGTCATCACTGAGGGCTGACCACGTCACCTGTCACTCCAGGGACGTTTTGCCCCGGTGAAAAGGTGGTGCAGGGAATCCATATCAGTGTCCCCATTCCTCGCAAAGCTCTCCCAAATCCCGCATAGCCTACCCTTTCACAGCTATTCGCCGCCCGGATTTGGGACAGATTTGAGGAGCTCTCCACCCCTCTCGTGTGCCCACCCGGGCTTTTGTATCGGGTGGGTATCAACACACAGTGACTTCAGCGGTCCCTCCTCGAGATAAAACGTTTGAAGTGCAAATACCCACGTCAGTATGTGAAAGGGTGGGGGAGGGGGGGGGGGGGGGGGGGGAGAAATTCTGACAGTCGGTAGATGATAGTTGCCATAGCCACCCCCCAGCGTCACCAGGGCTTAACAAATACCCGGTTTCCCTAAGAACGGCAACTCGCTCCCTAAGAATAACAGTCGCTATCTCATGTTTACAGTCCGCGCTAAATAATCGCTGTTGTCCAACTGAAACTTTGCAATGCGTCCTATGGTGGCCGGCGGGTCGGAGAGTGGTGGTGAAGTGTTGCTTAATGTCCTCAGATGTCAGTTGACATATTAGGGACAAATTGTGACCAACGCCGAAGCACGGTTCAATATAGCTATACGTCCACGGAAACCAGAAGGCTCGTTAGGACGGACAGCCCAGGACGGCCACCTCGACTCTCACACAGCTCCTGAACTATGACGGGTCGGAGAGTCGCTCTCGTCGGTTATAACCAAAGACACCGCTCCTGCTTCAGTGCTTCCTGAGTAACGGCTAGTCGCTGTTCGTGTCCACTGTGACATCACAAGCACGGTTCGCAACGTTTCGTGGATAAAAAAACCTGCACGGTTCTGAGAGTGTGCCCGTCCCTAATGGGCCTATTCGCTTCCGTGGACGTTAAGCAACAAAGTCTCAGTTCTCCAGTGTGGTCGGTCGTCCAAGCTCTGGTCAACACAACTGTACGGCGTTGTATAGGTCAGCACCTCCGGTTCATCCAGCACTTACAGCATTGAGCAGTCTCAACGTCGCAGACTTCGATGTCAGTAACTTGGACAGTAGGCCTAGTCAAGGTAACTACCCCTCCCCCCCCCCCCCCAAAAAAAAAAGGGGCACACACACACACACACACACACACACACACACACACACACACACACACAACAACAACAACAACAACAACAACAACAACTAACAAACAAAAACTAAAAACTAAAAAACTATGGCACTGTAGTAATTCTGGTTAGATTCAGTAGCACACGTCGCAGACTCTGATGTCAATGACTTGGACATTGGTTAACACACCTCTGTCTCGTTGTTAACTCCATACCGCTCGGCTGTGACAGTTCTTTCCACTGATAAAAATCGTCACAAAGATAGAGGTACAGCGAACCAACAACGCTGACTATAAATTATTTTCTCCGCTTGAGAACAGACTTCAGAGCTCAGGAGCTGAGTGAAAATCGAGGTGGACGTCCTGGGTTCCCGTCCCTAATAAACCTACGGTTTCTGTGGACGTAAAGCAACACTTCAACCGAGAACAGACGAAACCCACGGTTGGAAATGAAACCGTCGTGGATGTCATGTGACGTCCCGACAGCGGACACGTGGAAAGAGAGTGGGCAATGCAGCCATCCGTATCAACACCTGCGTCGTAACTTCGAGTTTTTCAATGCTGCTTTACGTCCACAGAGACCATAAGAACTATGAGGGACGGGGAGCCCAGGACGGCCACCTCGACTTTCACACAGTTCCTGAGCTCTTAAGTGTTGTAAAATTAAGGCACGGAAAGGGTTAAATAGCTTATGAAGCAATGGTGTTAGCGCTAAGTGTTTGAATGCAGGCTAGGGCGTAACAAGACATTCCGGGGGACGGCGGAAGGGGTCAATATTGACCAACAATACTAACTGCCGGACCCTTCAGTGATCTCGACAGATTCCACGACCGAGATTAAAGCTAGGGGCTACGACTGTGTTCGATAATGTTATAGAACGGATTTATTTCTCAGATGTTAACAAATTTCACGAGCCGGACGACAGCTATACAAAGGCCTGCGCTCGAAAAAATGAGCCACTTTGCAGCCGCACTAGTGTAGCCTAGGCCTCGACATCGAACGGATCAACTGGTGCTCAGCCATTCTAGCCCGGCGTAAACTGTTCTCCGGCATTAATCTGAAAAACTTGCTACGAACTGCGTTTTGCTGCACACATAATTCAGTCCATTCAGCGTGTGCACGTATAAAAAATAAATATAAAAAAGGCAAGAAAAAAGAAAGAAAAAAAGCATGAAACTGTTGAAAGATTCTACAGCAGTGGGCGAGCAGCCTAATCCCCTTCAAACAAGAAGTGGGGCGAGTCGTGAGCAATCTGGTTTGGTTAGGTGCATTAGATATGAAATAGCACTCTGATTTCAGTGTTACGAAAATTCCCGCCGATGGACATTCAGCTCCAGAGATCACTCTTGCAGCTTGTGGTTATTCTTCTCACCCAGCTCAACCACTTCCTTGGCATTTGTTTGATGCATGGGCGTGCACCCGATCTCAGTCACCAAGTCAGCAATAAATTTGTCCAACACTGACGCCGAAGTATAGATCCCACATCTGATATGCTACTTGTGATGGAAGAACGAATATCAAGATCTGGCCAACCGTAACCGCAGATATTTTATTTCAACCAATCGCGTGCAGAAGTCAGTCGATATTTCTTTGTAGTGGCAATTTGTGCTGCCACAATTAGCATCAAAATCTCGCCAACGCCTGTCAATGAACTGAACTTCCTCAGTTCAGGCTTCAAGTGCTACGCCGTTTTATTCATCACGGAATAGGCTCATTTGCATAAATTCTACATCAAGTGTCTATTGTGTTCAAGCAAATCGAAACAGGTGCAGGCGACAAGTCTTCCGTCTTGGATTGATTTTGAATTAAGCACATTATATTACGTCTAAATCCGCGTCGCGGGTTTTTTGCAACGCGATTATAAATTCTGGGTTCTAACGATAAGGTTTTGTTGGTGATAGAAAACAAATCAGCCTCCATAAATCGCCGTCACGTTTTTGAGTGCAAGCCACCATTGCCGACCTGTCGACGGCGAATAACTCCAATCGCTGAAAGTGGAAGGATTTAGCGGGTGAGTTATTCGCCCTCGCTCTGTGACTCCGGTAGATCTCGGTGACGTATTAATGTGTTTACAGGCCTTGCCCTCTGCACCCAAGCGGTCGAACACAACTCTGATGGATTGTGGAGGACAGACATAGGCCCTAGCCTACTGCACTGTCGTTCTTCTGTAACCTAGTGTGCACTGCCTCCTATATTTCTTGCTGCACCTGTCGTTTTTTCGCTCAGCGCACCTTGTGACAGATGGTATTTGTGCTAACTGTTGTAATGCCAAGAAGACACATTGAAGTGTTACAAATTGGCTATTGCCACAACGCTGGGAAAAATATCTTCTTCTTTTTTCGCCTTGCTTCTTTTTCCTTTCTTGTGCGTGTGGGGTTTTCTTTTTCTTTTTTCTTCTTCACTTTTTCTTTTTTCTTTCTTTTTTTCGGTGGGGGTGGGTGGGGTGTTGTTGCCTCGTAATTGAACTGTTTTATGTGTGTCTCAGCTGGGGACAAGGAACATTCCAGTCGCGCTGCTTGCTGAGATCCCCCAATGACAGCGCCGCGGGCTACACTGCAGAAACGTTCAAAGATTTCGTTCGGCTGTTCCGTCAACAGATAAAACTTCGTATCATGACATGGGACAGCTCATAAGCCAGGCCCATATATCCACGTGTGGCCAGACATCACTTACAATGAAGCGGTGTTGATATCTGTCCACTTTTCGGGACATAAGAACTCACGTTTGCTACGATGTCTGGACGAGGGCAGACCTGAAGAGGTTTGCGGCGTCCGCGGACAGCGTCGTTAAACTGACAAGGAGCCAACAAGGACCGAAATTGCACATTGTGACGATTCTCCAGGACAGATCGAGCGAGTGAAGACCGGTCATTTGTGTCAAATTTTTCTGGATTTGTGTCGTGTACTCTCAGAAACTTTCAGCAGCGTGCTGAATTCCAATTCATCCCTTGGCTCCGGTAGTGTTACAAACACTCGACCCTGAGCGGGTTTTTCTGATTCTGTGGATCTAAGCTCCCTGTCTCGAAAGCGGATCGAGCGAGTGAAGACTGGTCATTTGTGTCGATTTTTCTGGATTTGAGTCGTGTACTCTCAGAAACTTTCAGCAGCGTGCTCAGTTCCAGTTCATCCCTTGGCTCCGGCAGTGTTACAAAAACTCGAGCGGGTTTTTCTGATTCTCTGAGTATTTACTGAAATTTCCAGTCTCAAAGACCGAATCAAGCGAGTGAAGACCGGTCATTAGTGTCGACTTTTCTGGATTTGAGTCGAGTACTCTCAGAAACTTTAAGCAGCGTGCGGAATTCAATTCATCCCATGGCTCCGGCAGTGTTACAAAAACACGTTTTCTGATCCTCATTGTGTGTTTACTGAAATTTCCAGTCTCAAAGACCGAATCAAGCGAGTGAATACCGGTCATTAGTGTCGACTTTTCTGGATTTGAGTCGAGTACTCTCAGAAACTCTAAGCAGTGTGCGGAAGTCAATTCATCCCATGGCTCGGGAAGTGTTACAAAAACACGAGCGGGTTTTTCTTATTCTCTGGATCTGAGCTGTGTATTTACTGAAATTTCCAGTCTCAAAAGCGGATCGAGCGAGTGAAGACTGGTCATTTGTGTCGATTTTTCTGGATTTGAGTCGTGTACTCCCAGAAACGTCCAGCAGCATGTTCAATTCCAATTCATCCCTTCATTCCGGTAGTGTTACAAAAACACGAGTGAGTACAAATACGCTGATTTTTTTAGATCTGAGTTGTGTATTTACTGAACTCTCCATTCGCCCGTTTTGTTTTCTCAGTGGCTGACTTTATCACACAGTGTTACAAACACACGAACGGGTGGGGCTGACTTCATAATTACGCCGATGTTCTGGGAGCGAGTTGTGTATTTACTGCGACACAAGTTTCAGGCCCAGTCTCGCCTAACCTACATGACTACAGTGTCACGAGAAATGGAATGACTCGAGTAAAAACTGTTCATTGTGTTGTTTTTCTGGAAGCGAGCCGTGTATTTACTGCAACACAAGTTTTATATTCAGCCTCACCTAACTCGCCTCACATTACAGTTTCACAAAGATGAAGCGACTCGAGTGAAAACTGCTCATTGTGTTGGTGTTCTGGATGTTAGTTTGAGTATTCTGTGAAATTTAGAGTCGTACGTTGAATTCCAATTCAGCTTTTCAGACAGTGTTGCAAATGAGTTTGGGCGAGGGCTGCCTAGAGCTCCGATTGTTTTCTGGATTCAGGAGCTGTGTATTTACTGAAACATTAAGTTGCACATCCTGTCAGTTCCAACTCAACCCAGTGTTACGATACCGGAGCGACTGAAGACTGTCAGTTTTCGTGTTAATTTCTGGACTGATTTGATGAAGTTACACATTCTGTCAGCTCCAACTCAAACTTTGTCACAAAGTGTCAAAATTACGGAGCGTTCTGATTTTCTGGACTGATTTGATGAAGTTACACATTCTGTCAGCTCCAACTCAAACTTTGTCACAAAGTGTCAAAATTACGGAGCGTTCTGATTTTCTGGACTGATTTGAGTTGTGTATTTACTGAAACTTCAAGCTGCACATTCAGCTCCAGTTCAGCTTTGTTTCAGTGTCCAAAGATGAAGTGACTGAAGACTGTTTCGTGTTAATTTTCTGGAATTCGGGTTGTTTCAGTCGCACGTGCAGCTTTTTCCAGCTCAACTTTGTCACGAAGTGTCACCAGGAGAGAGACAACATAAAAAAAAAATTAAAAAAAGAGGACTGACTGTTGATTTTCTGGATTAATCGATTCCAGCTGTGCGTTTTATTTAAACCGGGAAGTCTCTCGGGCATTCAACTCCATTCAACTTTGCCTGTCACCATTTGTGTTACGAAAGTTAAACAAACGAGTACGAAGCAGCCGCCATGAATCCGGAGGTGAGTCACCTGTACCACGACAGTCACTTCTCGGGGTTGTCTGGAGGCACGTTGGAGGCTCGTGAGCGCATGAGGGCGCGTGAGGTGAACGCGCGCGAAGAGCGTTTGCTTCGGCAGCAGGACGAGCATCTGCAGCAGGCCAAAGAGGTGTGCCGGAAACGGTCCCGCTGGGAGCAGGACAGCGTGCGCAGGGACCTCAGGGCCATCCTGGAGCGGACCCCGACCTTCACCAGAACGCTGCGCGACGAGAAGCGGAAGAGCAAGCTCAGAAGCCGGCGCGGACAACACTTTCCCGGCGCGGAGTGGACTCCGGGTGTGTTCCCCTCACAGAAGGAGCGGAGGAGGAACGGGCGGGTGTGCTTCGCAACGACGCCGCCAGGAGTCTCCAAAACGACTCAGTCCCTCCTCTTGACATCCTCGCCGCCCCCACCGCCGTTGTCTTCGCCCAAAAGTCTTTCCAGTCCCGAGAGCCGGAGTCGGCTGCCTTCTGTGCCCAACGGCAACAACCCGGACGCCGTGGAAACCGGCAAGTCGGAGTCGGGAACACCTTCCAGCCCACCCAGCAAACACGAGCAGAGTCGTGCCAACGGACAGCACCACCCCCAGCTTTCGAAGCCGGGTGCCCGGGACTACAGAGGCTCCAAGTGCACAGAGACGGAACGCCTGATGCCGCACGTGAAACCGGTGCGGCGAGGTCAGAGGTACGGTCCCGCTGTACCGCTGGGAGAGTCTTCACACGCTCCCGGCGGCCACAGCCAGTCTGTTGCCGCGCCCAGGCCTCTGGGCGTCAGCCACGACCACGGCCCCCCGGCCTCCGACCCCCTGCTGACCAGCAGTGACGCCGCGCTGGGGATGGGCCAGTACAGGGGGGCTGACCTGCGGCGCCGCAGTCACCACGCGGTCATGGCCATCGTGCGCGTGCAGGCCAGGCACGAGCGGCGCATGCGCGAGGCTGACGCCGCTTTGGCTGCCCAACGAACCGCCGCGGCAAACACCCGACGGTACGGGTTCTCGGACCCCTCCTCCAGGTCTCTGAAGGAACTGTCTGAGCTGTTTTCCAGCAGCTTGAGTGCCCAGAACGCGTCTCCGCAAGGCCAGACCGGTCCGCCGCAAAGTGAAAGTGACCCCAAGCTTAGCTGGTTGTCCATGACGCTTCCGGCCGACGCGGACATGCGCAGGTCGGCTGGTGACGTCACGGATGTCAGAGAACTACGTCACAGTTTCGGTGACGCGGGTTGCCGGCCGGCACGACCCCGGTTCAACAGTATGGACTGATCAGTTCTGGTTCTTTTGTTGGGTTGTTGTTGTTGTTGTGTGTTTTTTGCGGGCATGATGGGGTGGGGGTGTGAGTGAAACTGAGAATTTGTTGTTGTTGCGTTTAATGACCGGCGGCCTTATCTGTCTCAGGCCTCCATGCTTAAATTTTGTTTAAAAATGTTTATTACAGGTTTGGTTTTTATTTGTATTCGTTCTGGCGCCAGCCCCCATCCTTCTCTCTCTCTCTCTCTCTCTCTCTCTCTCTCTCTCTCTCTCTCTCTCTCTCTCTCTCTCTCTCTCTCTCTCTCTCTTTTCCTCTCTGTTTTTTTTTCTTTTTTCTTTTCTTTTTTCTTTCTTTCTTTGTTCTTCTTCTTTCTCTTCTTTTTTTCTTTCTTTCTTCTTCCTTTATTTTAATAACGATTTTGTTGCTGTTGTCCAGAATAGTTAATGTGACTTCTCTTAAACGCAATCTACCCAGTAAACATGCCGGATCCGAGTCGCATCTGATCCATAGTTCAGGAGCTGTGTGAGAGTCGAGGTGGCCGTCCTGGGCTGTCCGTCCTAACGAGCCTTCTGGTTTCCGTGGACGTAAAGCTATATTGAACCGTGCTTCGGCATTGGTCTCAGCTTGTCCCTAATATGTCAACTGACATCTGAGGACATTAAGCAACACTACCTACCTACCTACCTACGCATCTGATCCGGCTGGGAAGGGTGGCCGGAAGCGGGCCCGATGATTCTTGCACACCGACTTGCTTCCGGTACGGATCCGTTTGGCCAAAACCCGATAGGGTCATCCAGAACCGAATCGGATCCAGGATGTTTACTGCCGGGGTAGGTGTTCAAAAAGAGTTGCAATCTAGGCTTGTCTACCGCTGATGAATCCTTCCCTTGCCACAATTTGATATTCTAGCACCACAACACGCGCGCGCGCGCTCACACACACGCACACACACACAACCACACACACACACACATACACACACAAACACACACACACACACACACACACACACACACACACACACACACACACACACACACACAAACACAAACCACGCACACACACACACACACACACACACGCACGCACGCACACACACACACACACACATACACACACACACACACACACACACACACACACCACACACACACACACACACACTGCACTTCAGGATGAATAGAGAGATGATGTATTTAATACTAGTACACTGACGATCTATATTTAATTGGCTTGTACTGTCCTGCATTTTCGCCAGTCAGTGAGGGTTTTGTTTGCTGTCGTGGAATGTCTTCTTTTCGTGAACTGTCCTGTTTCTTTCCGTGAAATATTTTGTCTATCCGTGAACTGGCCGCTTTCTAACTGCCACGAACTGTCCCGCTTGCTGACATGAGGCGAACTGCCCTGCTTGTTGACATAAATGCCCCGGGTTTATGTGAATTAGTTAACTGTTTGTTGTCAAGAAATGTCTGCCTGAACTGCCCCGTTGTTGTCTGTCGAGTCATGTCTGTCTGTGAACTAGATGTGAGCGTCCTGTTTGCTGTCATGAAATGTCCGCTCCATTTGGTGTGAGCTAGCTGTCCTCTTCGTTGCCATCAAATGTCATGTTTGTTGCCATCAAATTGTCGTGATTGTTTCCATCAAATGTGCTTGTTGCCATCAAATGTCACGTCTGTTGCCGTCTAATGTCAAGTAATTTGCCATCAAATGCCACGTCTATTGACACCAAATGTCACGTCTGTTGCCATCAAATGTCATGTTTGTTGCCATTAATTTATGTTCATCGAGTTCATGCCCGTTGTCAAGGACTGTCCTGTCAGAGGTGCCATGAATTATCCTGTCTGTTACCTTGAACCGTTTTCTGTCAGCTGTTCCGACATGAACTGTCCTGTCCTGTTTGATTGCATGAACTGTCTTGTTTCATGTAATGAATGTTAATGTAATGAACTAGCTCTCCTGATTAATGTCCTGAAACTACCCTGTTTGTTGCCATAAAACCGGACCTGTCTTATACCATAAACTGTCCAGCCTATTGATTGTTTGTTTGCCTACAGAATGCACGCACATAGAAGTGGGGATGGGGAGGGGGGGTGGGGGGTGCAAAACAAAACAGCTATCGAGTTCCTTGCCCCCAACCGTCGTACCGTATGTCTCTGCTGCTGATGCGGTTCAGGCTGCTGAAAGTTCTGCCGGGGTCAGTGTCGTTGTCACCAATTTAATGGGGCTACTTTGACTGAATGATCGAAATAATCTGAAACAGAACAGAACAAGACCCAGAGCGCCTGTCCAGAATCAACAAACAAAGGAATTAGTTCAGTTCAGTTCAGTTCAGTTCAGTTCAAGATGGTATCTATGAACTCGGAAAAGCCCATATTCGCTCCCCTCCGTCTCGCAGAAATTTTCCACAACGTCGCCTTTGAAACAGTTCATTAATTCAAGCTATTGAAAGACCTGGTCACACGTCGGAACCCAACAACAAAGACATGAGTCGCCTACGGTAACTTCCACCTGGCATGCGAGTAAATACCATGCGCATAAACTCCACCAGAAGTCCCTACAGTCCAGTCAGTTTTTTGTTGACCGATTGAAAGTTGGAACTGAAGGCACAAACCAAATGTATAGACACAGCCAACGATGACCCCACCCCCACCCCCAACACACACACACACAGGTCACACACAGAGCTCTCTCTCTCTCTCTCTCTCTCTCTCTCTCTCATCTCTCTCTCCTCTATCCACGCTCACACACACACACACACACACACACACACACACACACACACACACACACACACACACACACACACACAGGTCACACATAGAGCTCTCTCTCTCTTTCTCTCTCTCTCTCTCTCTCTCTCTCTCTCTCTCTCTCTCTCTCTCTCTCTCTCTCCACACACACACACACACACACACACACACACACCACACACACACACACACACACACAGGCCACACACAGAGCTCTCCTCTCTCGAGCTCTCTCTCTCTCTCACACACACACACACACACATGTCACACACAGAGCTCTCTCTCTCTCTCTCACACACACACACACAGGTCACACACAGAGCTCTCTCTCTCTCACACACACACACACACACAGGTCACACACAGAGCTCTCTCTTTATCTTTCTCTCTCTCTCGCTCTCTCTCTCTCTCTCTCTCTCTCTCTCTCTCTCTCTCTCTCTCTCTCTCTCTCTCTCTCTCTCTCTCTCTCTCTCACACACACACACACACACATTTGACATAATTTTATGCCATTAAATGTCTTTTCTTTCTGTGAAATGTTTTTGTCTGGGCTATCCGTGAAGCAACAATTGTCTAATGTGAAACAATTTTCATGTTGCACGCAACAGCCCAGGCCGGATCGATTTTTCCATTTTGTCACCATTGACAGTTATCGTGTCTGAACTTGTGCTTAGGGCTGTGTTGAAAACTCGGCAGTAGAACTGACGGCGGTGCAAAAGACATCGTACACACATCAGTTCGTCATTGCCAGATCAGTTGTTGTCAACATCCACGCACAGGAACTGCTGTCTCGTCGGCTGCTGATTGTTGAATGGTTGTCTTAAAGATGTAAAAACAAATTAGAGACAGAAAACCGAGTCGGATTTGGTGATTCGTGTGTGTGTGTGATTGTGTATGTGTGTGTGTGTTTGTGTGTCTGTGTGTGTGAGTGACAGTGTGTGTGAGACAATGTGTGTCTCAGTGTGTGTGTGTTTGTGTGTCATATGTGTGTGTGTGTGTGTGTGAGTGACAGTGTGTGTGAGACAATGTATGTCTCAGTGTGTGTGTGTTTGTGTGTCATATGTGTGTGTGTGAGTGACAGTGTGTGTGAGACTGAATGTGTGTCAGTGTGTGTGTGTGTGAGTGACAGTGTGTCAGTGTGAGACAGCGTGTGTGAGACAGTGTGTGTGTTTGTGAGTGTGTGTGTGATAATCAATGAGGACCCACACATAGACCAGCGAGTCAGTTCTGACGGCGCCGCGGGACGGTACGTGGCTGAATGATAAGTGGATTGATAGAGTAGTGCCGACTCTATGGGACGACTGGGCCGTCGGCAGTGGCGGCGGCCGGGCAGACTGAGTAGCCTGTCCGGTCACTGCGCGGGACTGACCGTCACCGGCCGACTGTGAACGGCCGGGCACCACTCACTGGGGTTCTGTCGGCAACAGAAGCCCGGAAACTGAAATACACACGCAGATAATCAAGTTATTGATTACAACAAAAAAATCACGGGTCTAGTGGTCCTTTCGGGGATGAGGTTAAAAACATATTTTACATATTTACATTATTTACAAGTCTGCTCGCTTTACGAACAGGTTAAAAATGTATATATTTACAATTTGATAGGTTAAAACATTGTCTGAAATAGAAACATGCAAACTGCAGACATGGACTAGCCTGTAGTCCTGTCATGCATTCATGGATATATAATTCATTGAAAAAGTTAAGTCATTGTTAAGTTGGTGTTAAAAGCCCCAACTCCGTGCCGATAACGGTCGGGAGTGGGGTGGGGATGGGATGGGGGTGGTGGGGGGTTGTTGACGGGCGATCCGAGCACCCCCTTCACGTCCGGGGACAGGCCCGTACGGTTGGGGGGCGTGGTTCAGCGCCGACACACTGGGGTAGAGACAGGTTAAAAATATTGTATGGATTGTGCGTTGTGTAGATGGGGGCTCCCTCCGTCCCCGGGGGTCAACCCGGGTACTGGGGGAGCCCGGGACGTCATAGGGCATCCCGCACATTTACAGGTAGGCTGCCACCGGGCAGCTGTAGACGAGTTTGGCTGCGGCACGGAGCAGGCTCCAGCTCTGCTGGTGCCGCAGCGCCAGGCTTCGGACGCACAGCTGACGGGACGTCCCAGACTGGTTAGACTTGGTGACTGGTGCGAAGTGGGCCGAGCACTCTCTACAGTTAAATAGGACATGGTAGAAGGATATCGCTCCTCCGCATACACAGGGCTTGGGCACAAACATGGTCCGCCAGCAGTCCACGCGTAGCCGGTACATACTTCTCGGTGTAGGGGAGACAACTTATATGACTCGGTCCGAGCTCAGAACCGAAAATCGCACCAATGACTGAGTCTCCCTCCCTCTCTCTCATGCTTATGTTATAAGCGTTTACTGTTGATATAATTATATGATATGTAATCAGTTTAGTTGCTTCCCGGTCTAATCATATGCGCTCTTATGCTTTCTTCATGCATGACTAGTTCCAGAAAAAATGAGATGAACACGAACGTGACTCGCAACAACACACTTAAAAGTAAGCTTCTGAAAATCTTTTGGAAAAGTTACACAAGTTTGTTTTTCGAGACCTGTCGTTTTCTTCTCCCCCCCCCCCTCCACCCCCCTTTTTTAAATTTTATTTTAAATAATATATTTATTTATTTTATTTATAAAAAAAAAGTTTTTCCACAAAGCACGGTCAGCTCAGGAATTGTGTAAAAGTCGAGGTGGCCGTCTTGGGCTCCCCGTCCCCAATAGTCGTTATGGTCTCTGTGGACGTAAAGTAACATTGAACTGAGTCTTGGGTCAGTAAGCCAGACTCGCCCCCCCACCAACCATATAGTAAGCCAGACTCGCCCCCCCCCCCCCCCCCAACTATATATTAAGTCCACGGAGCCAGACTCGTCTCTCCCCCCCCCCGTCGTTCTGACACTTGGCACCAACTCCCACCAACCAAAAGCAGTGAAGGCCACCGAGCCGCCAGTGCCGTTTGAAATGGCAAAGAAAAAGAAGAGATGAGGGAAGAAACATAAAGACAAAGGGGCTAACTTTGGACAAATGTAAACAAATTAGCTGTAAATAATGAAACTTTTTAACCTAATTAGGTACAACTGTAGTTGATTTTTAACCAACTGTCTTAAAATAAAATATAACTTGTGCTGATAGCTATTTCTTAACAGTCTTTTAAAAAAGTTAAGTTATTGTTAGAAATAGTTGCTTTTAAACTGGTCCTAGGAAGGTTTTTATTCGCATTTTAATGTAAATTTTAACTTTTGAGGAAAATAAAATACAAATTTTAAGGCCACTAGGGCACCAAATTTCAAAATTTTAACTTTCCTCCTAGGTCCTGACATGGTCCCCTCGACAGAGGTGGACTAATCCAAACTAAACCGTCTTATAGCCAACCAGTTTTGCTCGCAAGTTAGAATTAAGAGATTCGTACAGTTTGTCCCTAATATGTCTCCAAGACATCCGAGGACATTAAAAATAAAATTCTCTCTCTCTTGGGTCGGTGCCTATAGATAATGCACAACACTAAAGTTTGGGAATATGTTTACCACTGTGCAAACTGTATGCATTTTCCACTAGTCAAAATAATGTACTCTTCCATGCACTGGCCTATGCAACAGCATTTCTTGATTATTATTATTTTTTAATCTTCCGTTTTTAATGCTATGATCTCAACTGCATTAATTCGGCACAGCCAAGAACCTGTTAAAAGAGACAATAAAACTACAAAAGGTGAGGAGTTGGGGGGAAAAAGCGAAATATTTTCTCACGAGAAAACCACTGGCAATGCGGCTGCGGAAATTTCTTCTTTTTTTTTGCCCCCCTTTCTTTACGTCCACAGACCATAACGACTATTGGGGACGGGGACAGGTATGTGAAGCGAAACGAACAAACACGTAAACAACTTTGAGCAAAAGACATCTATCCCTCTTTGGAAGATGAGAGGTCCTAAAGAGGACCAGTTATGAAAAGTGGTGGTGAAGACGGTTGAAGCCTGAAGACATTCACTTCTTGGCGGGCTTCTTGGCAGCCTTCTTGGGGGTCTTGGCCTTGCCCACCTTCTTGGGCTTGGCAGCCTTCTTGGCGGGCGACTTGGCCACCTTCTTGGGCTTGGCGGCCTTCTTGGCGGGCGACTTGGGCTTCTTGGCGGCAGGCTTCTTCTTGGGGGACTTGGGCTTCTTGGCACCGGCAGCCTTGGGCTTCTTGGCGGCGGGCTTCTTGGCGGCAGCCTTGGGCTTCTTGGCCTTTTTGGGCTTGGCGGCGGCCACCTTCTTCTCGCCCAGACGGAAGGAACCGGAGGCACCGGTGCCCTTGGCCTGCTTGAGGGTGCCGGCCTTGACGCCAGCCTTGAGGGCCGTCTTGACGCGGGCGTTGATCTTGGCCACCTCGTTGCCCACCTTGTAGTTGGCCAGATGTACTTGAGGACGGCCTGGCGGGAGGAACCACCGCGCTCCTTCAGGGAGGTGATGGCAGCGGCGATCATGACGTTGTACTTGGGGTGGTCTGCGGGCTTGGCAGGCTTCCTGGGCTTGGCCGCCTTCTTGGCCGGGGTCTTGGCTTGAGCGACTGGTGCGGGAGCGTCAGACATGATGAACGGTTGAACTGTAGAGCGAACGACGTGTAGAGCAAGGGAGAGAACTCTTTGCTTGCGAGCTGACAGAGCGAATGCCTCAGCCACGCACTCACGGCGGTAGTCAAGAGATGACGCGGGCCGCAAGGAAAGCAGCGCTTCGCCGACTGTGGATCGGCCCTCGCGCAGTCTCGGGCCGACAGATTTGTGTTTGTTGGTTGCAGTTTTCACGTTCGCGCTTCTTTGAACAGAAGCAAAACATGTAAACATTGCATATCACCGTAATCCTTGATATTTCAGCTTTCATTTGGTATGTATACCAAGGTGAAACTCTCAAGCTGCGAAGAGAAACTTTGAGAAATATACGCTGATTTAGACAGCCTGAACCAAGTTCGTCGGTGAAAATATCAAATTATGTAAATCCTGTCGGTAAAATATGCATAAAATTGTTACAAGTAGTTACCAGGAACTATATTCTATTCATTTCAAATATTGCAAACGGGTCAAATATGACATGGAGTTTGTTGTGGGCAGTTTTCTGATGGGTGTGAAACACAAATTTTCCCTCGGTCGGCTTGGTCCTGTCCCTTCTTTGTGTTTACTATATTTTCAATCATACATTTCCCCCACTCATACCAAAGATCGGACGATCAAACTTGACACACACACTTCTGCAGTACCATTCTTTCGGATTCGTTGATATTTTTAGTGAATGCAGTTGTTTTAGGGCTTGTTTACGGCGCTTTCCTTTTTCCTCTCTGACTGCCCGTCGTTCTCGTCCGACTACAATGGCGTCCGTTCGAAGCTTCTCATCCCGAAATATTTTATTTCGTACAGCGATTAGATGGTAGGTTCATACATGTATCACAGAACGAAACATGACCACAGTTAGCCAAACTACTAGATGAATAGTGAAAATGTTGCACTTTTGGAGAAACAGCTCGTGAAAACACAAACTATTCTGTCCGGTATGCGGGGCTTTGGATGTAGCTGACCTCTTTGTTTAGCCAGGAACGACTGGATTCACCCCAAATCTGTGCACCTCTGTGAGATTACATCCCAAACTATAGACACGACATGCTACAATACACATATACACAAAACATAAATCGGTGTGGTGCACAGTAACGTGCAATATTTTGTGATTTTCGGGGCTGGTTGTGAGCAATGGCGGGCAGGGTTGGTTTAACCGCGCAAATTTCTCTTCAACAGCAGCGCTATCGAGGGTGATTTGTTTGGGTTTTGCTTTGGGCTAAAGTCCCCATTAATTACTTATTGCTCTTGTGAAATGCACATCTCTATTGCCAAAGAAATAGTTTGAAAAACAAACGTAAAGCCGCAGTCTGTGTTTTCTGAATCAGTGGAGCTGACGAAGAACTTAAAATGGCGGCCGACTGATTCATCACCGCAGTATTTCAGTCGTAGGCCTGGATGTGTGAACCGGGCGTCCCAAAACGCCTCAGTGCTTGGTCTCTCATGCCCAGTTTAACTGGTTTAATATAATTATTTCTTTATTAATCCTCAAGCTGTCGTCTAATTAGCATGCGACGGGCAACCTTTCGGGTTATGGTGTTGTTGTTTTTTCGCTCGTTTCGCGAAGGCCTTTTCCTGTGACCCGCGAATCGTTGCCATGGGCCGCAGTCAGCACAGACTGAACTTTTTTTTTTTCTTTTTTTTTCTTTCTTTTTCTTTTTAAAGAGTATTAATTTCGACCCCCACCCCCCACCCCCCCAGCAAGCCACCCACCCCAAAGGAGAATGAAAAAAATGAACAAAAAAAATTAAGCCGGGGCAACCCAGTGGCTGAGAAAATTCATTTTTTGTATCAATTGAAATAAACCGGCCAAACTACTGAGACTGAGAAACATTTCAGGCAACATGCCCTGAAATGGACTCAGTCAAAACATAATTATGGGTCTAATACTGAATATGTTAACCGACAAAAAAGGTTACAAACCCTTGGATAAATGTATTCAGTCGGGCCTATCTGAAAACCTTCGTAACTTGACGGGGCTGAGTTGATCGACTACTGACTAGTGCGGTACTGAGAGTCGGTATTGATTTTTGTGGAACACTAACTTGAGTCTCAGCTTCAGTAACAACAACAACAGTGACAAAAAGCTTCGTTTTAAGGAATGGCCGGAAAAGTAAAAACATTATTTGTTTCAGTGTTTTTTGTTGACTTGATCTTTTGAAGGAGAATGGAAACGTTTTTGCCAGTGCCGCTCAACGGCCGAGCCGAATTTCAATCAGTCAGTTTACTAGAAAACTGATACGGCGGCATGCAATTTTTAGACTATTCAGTTGCCTGGAATGTATTAATGTTATCAGAACTTTATATTTAAGACTGAGCACACAACTTAAGTATTCATGATGTACATTTTAAGGAAGAGGTATATTCAGTGCATATCAGTCAGTCATTGTACAGTATACAATATTATTTTGAATTCGTCTATGAGCGGTTCCATTAAAGAATTTTGTTAATGATATTTGCCGGATTGGAAAATTGAACTATTTAAGGCATGTAAAATTGGGGGGGGGGGGGCGGGGAGGAGGGGGGTCACTGTAGTCAGTGCCGGTGTGTGCCATGTCTAGTCAGTGTGTGTTGCCATTGTCAGCGAAGCGCAGTTGTGGCCGGGATCATCTCGAGACTGATGAAGCGCTCAGCAATATGTAAATATACTTAAATAAAGATTACATGCTACAATGCAGAATTAAACCGCTTTAAAACTGAAATAAGGGTGAAATGATGGCGACAGCAATGGATACCGATGTATTACAACACCGTCCACAACTACTAACATACACGTCACACTTCAGTCAAATACTACACACACGTTTCAAAGATCACACACACTCACGAACGCATGCACGCACGCACATACACACTCACACTCACACACCACACCACACCACACCGCCACACAACACCACACCACACCACACCACACAACACAACACAACACAACACAACACAACACAACACAACACAACACAACACACACACTCACACACACACACACACACACACACGACACACACACACTGACACACACACACTGACACACACACACAATCACACTGACACACACCACACTGGGTCAGAAGAATAGATCACTCACTGAGTCTTTCTGTGATACTTGCTCTCAGTGGCTCGAACGGCGACACTATGTGTCTCACAACAACATTGACTAGGGCCGCTTGAAGATAACCAAATTCCACGCAGCAGTTCATAAACATAACATTTCATCAGTAAACATCGGCCGTAATGTCGGAATAGGTGAATGGTATGCAGTTTTGATAAATACTAGTAACTTAGTGGTGTTTATCAACCAGTACTGATAAATACTAGTAAGTAGTTAAAGAAACAGAAATACAAGTGCATAGATAGGTTTTCCCTTTACGTCTGCTAGTGGATGAATCTCCCCCCCCCCCCCCACCCCCACCGCCATCTCCGCGATATATATATATATATGAATGAGGCCGGGTGTGAACATCACTGACTAACTGAGTGAAAGAGGGAATATCAGCCGTCAGTATATAGGCATAAGTGTATGTTGTAAGTCATACGTGACCTCTCAGCAGTTTTATCATTTAAAATAACTTCAGAGTTTCAGTGTAGCTGAATAAACAGGTGCGGGTGCACGGGTTGTAAATGTAGAATCAATGATTATAGTCACACATCCTAATCCCGGCACAAGTTTTTAACCTGTCAGTCAGTCTCTACCCCAGTGTGTCGGCGCTGAACCACGCCCCCCAACCCGGGCCGTACGGGCCTGTCGGCGAGTCCCCGGACGTAAAGGGGGTGCTCGGATCGCCCGTCAACAACCCCCCACCACCCCCACCCCACCCCATCCCCACCCCACTCCCGACCGTTATCGGCACGGAGTTGGGGCTTTTAACACTAACTTAACTTTTTCAATGAATTATGTATCCATGAATGCATGACAGGACTGCAGTTTGCATGTTTCTATTTCAGACAATGTTTTAACCCATCAAACTGTAAATATATACATTTTTAACCTGTTCGTAAAGCGAGCAGACTTGTCAGTAAATAATGTAAATATGTAAAATATGTTTTTAACGGCCTCATCCCCGAAAGGACCACTACTGAGACCCGAGTAAATATATCATAGATTCAAAGTAAGAAATTTTATGTAATAATAAATCATTATACAGCCAAACGGATTATATTAACTTTAGATGATTAAGAGCTTCGTATATCTTGTCCCTAATATGTCATCTGACATCCGAGGACATTAAGAACCAAGTAGTAGTACCCGGCACAAGGCCGCCGCAGCTACACCTGTCGTCAGCGCCATACATACCCCGATCAGTTGTGCCGGTACTACACAGGACAGAACTCAGTTACGGAGTAGGTCGAGTTAATTTACTACTTTAATAGACTGGTGGCTGATGTCCTGAGAAAGTTTTTCGTGGCTAGTATAAATCTTAACAGAATGACTAAATAAAAATAAATGCGGCACTGGTTTTCGTAACTCTCCCCGCCCTTCCTCACTGTCACAGTCAGTCAGTCGAGTCACGGCGTTGCCGACCAGCTAAACACATACTAAAGACATGAAATAAAGCATGACAACATCACAAAGGAAGAATAACTTAGCTTTATTTGATAACTTAACGATTTTTGAGTCACATAAGTACCACGCCGCCAAAGGAATTTTGGCGTAAAAACCAGACTAGCAAGCTTGCAAGCAAACTGTAAGCTGACAGTTAATATGCCAAACTGACACAGGCCGATTTAAGACCTGCCTGAGTGAATGCAATGCAGGATATAATGTAAATATCTGTTCAGCCCTAGTGAAACATTACTCTCTTGTTTAAAAATTATTTATTTGTTTTGGGTCTTTGAGTCATGTACCACGTCCCTTTGGGCTTTTGACAAAATATTTTAACTTGGCTGAATACACGGAGCGAGAAGGCGTGATCGGGAAAAGCTGCCATGTTTTCCTGCCTGGGCTGCCCGCCGAGCCGTAATTCGCCAGATTCGACCCAGTAATACACAAACAGTCCTTCAAAGTCAGATCAGCTAACAAATATACGGTGGAATATTATTTTTTTCAAATAAAATCGAGCGATTATGTCATATAAACCACAAAAACCCGACCAAATGGCCCTCGCTAAAAGCGCTCGGTTGGGTTCGTTGTTAGTACGTACACAACCGAATCGCCATTTTTAAAAGTTGGCGCTGAAAATCCATCCATTCTGCATTGAATCATGCCTTAAATATATGTTTTGTCCGAATATATGCAATTGTGGGCTATGTTTATACTGCTGTCTGGCCACAAGTGTCCAGACAGTCTGATTGTGGTCAAAAATAAGTTGTCTGTTGCATAAAGGTGAAAAGACAACCTCGCCCAAGTCCCGAAAGACCCGAAAAAAAGTGTCGAATTTACACTCTCTAAAGCTTAAAACGGCACATGTCTCAATATAAACCTAATAGTTCGTGTAATTCCGAACGTGTTTTGTTCTCTTAGCTATGTAAAAATACACCGTCAAATCGCAGTGCGAAAGAAAATATTTGGAAACGGAAAGCTTTCAAACGACGCCATTACGGAAAACCGCGATAGTCGCGCGCCTAAAAAGCAAAATTAAAACCACAATAAACAGCTATTAAAACTGCATAAATCGCTAAAAATGGCAATAAATCGTATAGAAAAGTACAGCAGACGTGTGTAATTGAAGTTTTATTATCCAAGCAATAGTATGAAGTAGGGTAAACGGCGACAGAAAAATATAGTCAGCGCAAAGAAGAAAACGGATGATCGGCTCTGACGCAAAATTTGTGTTTCACATCCGTTAGAAAACTACCTCATACTACTCCCAGCCGATGTATAGTGATGCTTTAATGATTGAAATGGACAGAATATAGTTCCTTGTATCTGTTGTTGAAAAATTCATGCTTGTTTTACCGATATTTATGACATATGTTAGGATTTTGTCCAACGAACTCGTTTCTGGGTGTCTGAACTGACCGGTTTCTGATACGATTTCTTTTCGGAATTTGAGTACTTCGTCTGTCAATGTATACCAAATAAAAGCTGAAATATCAAGGATTAAGGTGATGTACCCAATGTTTACATGTTTTGCTTCTGTTCAAAGAAGCGCGAACGTGAAAACTGCAACCAACAAACACAAATCTGTCGGCCCGAGACTGCGCGAGGGCCGATCCACAGTCGGCGAAGCGCTGCTTTCCGTGCGGCCCGCGTCTTCTCTTGACTACCGCCGCGAACACGGCACTGAGGCATTCGCTCTGTCAGCTCGCAAGCAAAGAGTTCTCTCCCTTGCTCTACACGTCGCTCGCTCTACAGTTCAACCGTTCATCATGTCTGACGCTCCCGCACCAGTCGTTCAAGCCAAGGCCCCGGCCAAGAAGGCGGCCAAGCCCAGGAAGCCTGCCAAGCCCGCAGACCACCCCAAGTACAACGTCATGATCGCCGCCGCCATCGCCTCCCTGAAGGAGCGCGGTGGTTCCTCCCGCCAGGCCGTCCTCAAGTACATCCTGGCCAACTACAAGGTGGGCAACGAGGTGGCCAAGATCAACGCCCGCGTCAAGACGGCCCTCAAGGCTGGCGTCAAGGCCGGCACCCTCAAGCAGGCCAAGGGCACCGGTGCCTCCGGTTCCTTCCGTCTGGGCGAGAAGAAGGTGGCCGCCGCCAAGCCCAAAAAGGCCAAGAAGCCCAAGGCTGCCGCCAAGAAGCCCGCCGCCAAGAAGCCCAAGGCTGCCGGTGCCAAGAAGCCCAAGTCCCCCAAGAAGAAGCCTGCCGCCAAGAAGCCCAAGTCGCCCGCCAAGAAGGCCGCCAAGCCCAAGAAGGTGGCCAAGTCGCCCGCCAAGAAGGCTGCCAAGCCCAAGAAGGTGGCCAAGGCCAAGACCCCCAAGAAGGCTGCCAAGAAGCCCGCCAAGAAGTGAATGTCTTCAGGCTTCAACCGTCTTCACCACTTTTCATAACTGGTCCTCTTTAGGACCTCTCATCTTCCAGAGAGGGATAGATGTCTTTTGCTCAAAGTTGTTTACATGTTTGTGTGCGTTCCACTTCACCTCGATTATTATTTTCCAACATGCATGACTGAATTCTCCCCCCCCCCCCCCCCTTCTGTGCCATTTTATTTTTACGTCATACAACCATTGCATCACACCTATTTCACACGTCATTGTCGTGGAACATTTTTCCATACACCAAAAGAACATAATAACTCGACCAAAAGCAGGTAAGTATCCATCTAATTTACTGTTTTTTGTAGCTTAAAAAGGGCTTGCCCAAAAAAATTGCACCTTGTGTTTTGTCATAAATAGCGTTCTTTTTAACCCGTTACGTGTTTGGATCTTGTTTTAGAACCGTAGCGGTCATTCTGGTTTCAGATTTTCCAGAAAATTCTCAGACATTAAGAGTTAGGCTTTTTTTTAATGGCTCTTGTTGAGAGGCTGTTGATGATATAGAACTTAATGTCCTCGGATGTCGGGTTGACATAGGGACAAACTGTGACCAATGCCTAAGTATGGTTCAATGTTGCTTTACGTCCACAGAAACCATAAGGCTCATTAGGACGGGGAGCCCAGGACGGCCGCCTCAACTCTCACACAGCTCCTGAACTCTGTGTTGAGCGGCTAGGAGATGATAGTTGGTAGATGGTATGTGCAACTTGCTGCAGTACGGCACTGGTATTTCCATTATGCATTTATATAACTTTTAAAAATTTATTGTTTATTTGATTATGACTGACTGAGGTGACTGTGCGGTTGACAGGTATGTGCAACTTGCTGCAATACGGCACTGGTATTTCCATTATGCATTTATATAACTTTTAAAAATTTATTGTTTATTTGATTATGACTGACTGAGGTGACTGTGCGGTTGACAGGTATGTGCAACTTGCTGCAGTACGGCACTGGTATTTCCATTATGAATTTATATAACTTTAAATTTTTTATTGTTTATTTGCTTATGACTGACTGAGGTGACTGTGCGGTTGACAGGTATGTGCAACTTGCTGCAGTACGGCACTGGTATTTCCATTATGAATTTATATAACTTTAAAAAAATTATTTTTTATTTGATTATGACTGACTGAGGTGACTGTGCGGTTGACAGGTATGTGCAACTTGCTGCAATACGGCACTGGTATTTCCATTATGCATTTATATAACTTTTAAAAATTTATTGTTTATTTGATTATGACTGACTGAGGTGACTGTGCGGTTGACAGGTATGTGCAACTTGCTGCAGTACGGCACTGGTATTTCCATTATGAATTTATATAACTTTAAAATTTTTATTGTTTATTTGCTTATGACTGACTGAGGTGACTGTGCGGTTGACAGGTATGTGCAACTTGCTGCAGTACGGCACTGGTATTTCCATTATGAATTTATATAACTTTAAAAAAATTATTGTTTATTTGATTATGACTGACTGAGGTGACTGTGCGGTTGACAGGTATGTGCAACTTGCTGCAGTACGGCACTGGTATTTCCATTATGCATTTATATAACTTTTAAAATTTATTGTTTATTTGCTTATGACTGACTGAGGTGACTGTGCGGTTGACAGGTATGTGCAACTTGCTGCAGTACGGCACTGGTATTTCCATTATGCATTTATATAACTTTAATTTTTTGTTTATTTGCTTATGACTGACTGAGGTGACTGTGCGGTTGACAGGTATGTGCAACTTGCTGCAGTACGGCACTGGTATTTCCATTATGCATTTATATAACTTTAATTTTTTGTTTATTTGCTTATGACTGACTGAGGTGACTGTGCGGTTGATAGGATGTTTAACTCCATTACTAATTGTAAATTAAGCTTTGTAAAATCAATATAGTCGTGGACTATGTGCTTAGAACTGGGAACAATGATAGTCTCTTCAGTCAAGATTTTGCGCTTTATAAATACTTTAATTATTATTTCAGTATTTTGGTAGGTTTTCCTGTGGTGGTAGTTTTTAACAGACACTAAACATGCATAATTCACGTCTTAGTTCATGTCATTTATATCAAATCGGTTTACATGATACGGTTTCTTTCAAAAAGGCCACACACGGCTGGGGGGGGGGGGGGGGGGGGGGGGGCTATGAATAGCTTGTCCTTGTGCGTAGGACTCGTGATCGAAAGGTCGCGGGTTCGAATCTCTGCAGGAGCGGAGCGAGAATTTTCTTCACCAATGTCAGCTTTCTGTGCTGACTCTTATTTCCGTATCCGTTCCACCCCCCCGTAGCACGCAAAAGGCCCCGGTCATTCTGCTAAAAGTGCAGGTGGCAGGCTACAGCTAAATGCGCATGCACCGTACGTATGTGGCTTTGTATGAAGTGACATGGTGCATGGTTAAATGGTGCACACATAACGCGCCGAGATGGCAGCAATTTCATGTGGCACCAGCAATGCCAGCGCTGTAAGTACATCGCTTCGGTGGATATTCAAAACTGACGCGCTATGAAAAGCTGTTCACTCTTGTAGAATTACATCACGGTTCCAGGCGAGATCAAAAGATCTTAGAGGAGGGAGGTGGAGCTGGACCTTCAAGTTAGCCCAGAAGAGATCATGAGTAGGGAGGAGCTGGGCTGAGAAAGTTGGACTTCTTTCGCTTCGAGTTGTCCAAGTTGTTCATCAACAGCAGTGCAACGGACATTGTTTTTGTGACTCTGTCCAAGCACAGCAGTTGAAACAGCAACTGCGCAGTGCACAAGTCGCTGGGCAATGGCGAGGGGACACCGCCTTAACATTTCCATTGTTCTGGCGGCGGTCCACGGTCTCTCCGGCCTTTTTCGGGCGGTATCCGCGGTCGAGCCTTCACTCTTTCGTCCCCTTCCCGCTCTGTCCCCGTCCCCAATAAGCCATCTCGCTTCCGTGGACGTAAAGCAACAAAAAAGTAGAATCACATGCGAGCGCAGTGAGTTTGCTCAAGAGCAGAGAACAGTGCTATATAAAAGCGATCAACAACAAGTGATATATGCACACAGTTGGCCTAGTGCATTGCATTCACACTTGCACAGTTATTACAGCAAGTGAGTGAGAGAGAGAGAGAGAGAGAGAGAGAGAGAGAGAGCCAATTGTACAGATTACAATTGCAAATAAACACAAAGCCAAAATAACATGAAAAATCTGTTTTATTTTTCATTTCCATCACAAGCTGTCGCAACTTTCACTGATGATGTGTAATGACGAAACACAGGCAACCAAGACTTACATTTTCCACAATTGTCCCAAATGTCTGCATTCAAAAGTTCAAATCCTCTCCAATCAGTCTCAAACACACATCAACTTCAACTCTTCAACAGTGAAACGAAATGAATGAAACAAACACATGCATGGTCACATAGATATCAAATTCTGCAAAATGATTGTATGAAAAATGTCCTTGGTTGTGTAATCTTTGTTAATTCTCTTTTACTGGACAAGTCTGAAACGTATGTGCAGATAAAATCCAATGAATCAATACCAAAGAATGACTGATGTGTGGATGTAAAGAAGCATGAAGAAACCGTACAAATTTACAGAATACAGAACAGACAATGACTCTGTATTGTGTATGGTAAATGTTTAAGGAACACTTTGCCAAATGAAGAGACTTGATGATGCACTTAAACAGAACTAAAACTCTTGTCGCAAATTATGTCTAACCCATCTAACTCCTAAGGGTTTAAAATTTAGATAGTTCTAAAATCTGGTGTCAAAATTGTCTGTTTACAGACTCATGCCTGAATTGTGGGAAAAAGGCCCCTAGATTGACTAACCAAATCAGTAATACACAGCGAAATATCGATCCCCACCTCCACCTGAAAAACCAACCACAGACATTCATGACGCTAGTCCTGGTAATCCCCCCCTCCCAAACAAGCGGATCTGTAAACATGCCAATTCGCTGAATTTTACATCTCCCTGGCCTGTCACAGGTACTGGGAATAATTGACAGCAACTTACAAGTATTACAATTTACATGGCTGTGTGACGGAAGAAAAAACATTCTACGTGTGTGTATGTGTGGGCTGTAGTGACTTGAGATTTATTACCTATAGTGCTATACATGTACAAAATGACTGAACATCACATGAACAATGATACAAAAAACTGTATTAAACAATATTATCCAGTCCCTACTACAACGAGAAATATTTTTTGCACTGGTATTCCTTTTAAATACTCTTCACTGGTATTCTCTTTCTGGTTAGCATGACCATATTTTTCAATTTTCACTCCAAACATTTTGTTGCAAATGTCCCTACAATTCTTTTTTGTATTGTTTCTTCCATCTATTAATCATTCTTATTGTTAGATGTAAATAAGACATTAATATACCTCTCAGTCTGAATGCCAATTACACGTTTCATTTGTTGCCTTGCTTGGTTGTAAGTAGTTGACTCAAACAAGAGATATGCCATTCAACACGACAAAGAGCATTCAATACAAACAACAATCTGCCCTAGTTTCATTCTGATTTCAAAAGTCAGTCAGTGCCCGTTTTTGTCTTCTGATTCTGTGTAGTGCCGCTGATGCAGTTTTCTTCAACAGAAAGAAAGCAAGTGTTGGATTTGTCATTCAGCTGGCTATCGTATCAATGGGTCCCAGAATTTGAGAGTGTGCGCCTGAACTCGGGGCCCACATTCCTGTTTTGTCAGCAGACTGCATGCCTCAGCCTGGGCAGGGTCTTTGACCATGCACTGATTCAGCAATTCCTGAAATACCAAGCACAGTCTTCTTGGTCATAACAGCAGGCCTCCAGTCTTCGTGTTTATCAAGCAGTCAGACAGTCCCAGAGGGATGTAACACATGCGAACAAAGGTGGTTTAAACTTGCATTTAGTTGGTGAGCTAATGTAGTCTTCCTTGAACAGCATTCACAAAGAAAAAAAGACCACCTTCCCAAATAGTCCTCCATTTTTCTGGATCTTTCATGCCCGGTTGTATGAATTTAATGTGGTATTATGGTTTTCTGTAGGTTTTGGAAACAAATCCAAATTGATGGTATTTTCTACAACTTGTCCTCTGCAAAAGCAATGCCTGACATTTTTATTTTTTGGAGTATGAAGACTTTCTTTGATGTCTTAATCCTTATTCTCTTTTGCCCCTTTTCTGCAAGCAAGTATTTAAAGAAGAGTCAAGGATGAACAAGTTGTTTATGCGATGAAAGCTAACCGTGTATTCTGGTGTGGGGAAAACGAATATGAGCTCAGATCTGCTACTTGCTACAACTGCAAGCATTGTTTGTCCAGAATGTCCAATGACAGGTTCCCCCCAAAAGACATAAAAATACACGCTTACATTCAGTAACAGATCCAAGACTTTGATCTCATGTGTCCAATACAAAAACATAAATACTGACCAGAGTATCATGGGTACAAATATGGCAGAACACATCTGAATCTGGCAGGACATGTCAACAGGGTCATGCATCAACAAAGGTGGTTTGTAGCCCTCCTAGATATTTCTGGTGTATCAACATGAAAAGCAAAAGGACACGCACGGTCCAGGTCTACACATGTTACACTTCCACGCACAATAATCATAAAGTAATGTCATGGGGCAAAAGTTAACCGAGCTGTTTTACTCTCAACACAAACAAGAGAAAACAAACAAACCAGAAACCAGCATAATAATACTTGGCACATACACACATGCATGGTAGATGTGGCAGCAACTGCAGGCAACTAGCAAAGAAAATTTTGACCAATTGACATGACTGACGAGTACATTTTCACACACAGGGTGCAGTGAGTGATCTGAAGAATTTCAAAGCTATAGTAAACAATCTACTGGTCTGAACAGTGGATGTCTCCATGCGGTCATCAGCAAACTCATGGCTAGGTTACCCAATAAGTGGGCCCGAAACAACAACAGAGGATGCTCAATGGAACTGTCGCACACACAGACATCCTGGCGATAACATTTAACAGCAAGCCCCCGCACACAGGCAAACAAACAGGGGGGGTGTGGAGGGAGGAGGAAAGGAAAGCCATATAGCAGATTGCATTGATAAATCAGCAGCTGCCCTGTGAAGACTGGGTATAATGATCCCTCACTTTCCATCGCACCTCACACTGTCGCACAAGATCCAGCGTACGTATTCCTGGCCTCGCTCTCACTCTTCTGCTCTGACCGTATTCATTTTGTGACGCGGAAGCGGGTACGCTGAGGGAGGAGGCCTGGTCAGCCCACTTCCCCTTCAGACCAGAACAAGGGTGACAATAAGGATTCCGAAACCTGCAGCATTATGTGACTGGCCTAAATGACCAGTTGCTGAGGGTGGAAGTCTGGTCAGCCCATTTCCCCTTCAGCGTACATATTCCTGGCCTCGCTCTCAATCTTGTGCTCTGACCGTATTCATTTTGTGATGCGGAAGCGGGTACGCTGACAATCCCGGTCCCAACCCGGACCTCCACAGGGACATGCTGCTGTCCAGTAGGTAAGGCTGCCACTGACCGCTCTGGTGACTGGCCTCTCCGTTGCTCGCCTCGTGTCGCAATCTCTCTCACTTGAGCACCAGTTGCCATCGAGGACGCTCATCTCCACACTCTCTCAATCAATCCAACATCTGATTCCATCTGCAGGGCAGCAGAGGTGGTCACTGTGAACGTCAACACAGCCACAACATGTGGTAGACAAGCCCGACACAAGCACGCATGCGCTACACCACACATGCTCTACATCACAACCCCTTGCTAGCCATCTGCCACATGCAGACGCTGTCACGTGAACTAGAACACGCCCCTGTCAAGTCAGGGTGGACAAAAGCCTATCATCACTTGAAAGAAGTGGATCGGAATCTGGCCTGATTCATGACCCTACAGCACGCAATGGCAATAATAATACAACTGGGACCGCACAATCTGACCATGTAAGCCTTCCACAAATGTACAGTGTAACCCTCACATGATCCTTAATCATGGCACTGAATGATACCTGCCAGTAACACAACAACCCCCTAGTGGTTACCAGGAATCCAGGATAAAGTTTCACTCTCTCTGAACACAGTGCAGTGACAAGTCTATGTGGAGTGAAACCAGACGCTGCATTTGCTGTTCTCAATGCAACTTCCTCCTCCTCCGTCAATCCAGCCCATTAGCTTCTCCTCATCTGGAAAGCTGGCTAAGCTCATGGCTACACATGTACAATGTTGAGTCAGACTGCACGGTCATGCAGGTGTCTATGATGCTCACCGTCACTATGGTTCACAGCACACACAACTTGGTCCTAGCAGCCTACAGTTTGACAATGTCTTCTCAACGCTCCACCCGCTTTCAAAATCCAGTCACACTTGCTGAGCCATAGGAGGTGTGCAGCATCAGCTCTGCACATCTTTCACCATGCCCTAACGACACATGAGATTCAGAGTCAGGACACTCCAGCACACCCCAGCGAGATGTCTTCAGTCAATCCTGCATCTCTTCAGGGATTTCATGGGGTCCCAAAATTCCTGGCACTGCCATCTGCACCTTGCGCTTTTCATCCTGAGCCTGACGAATGGCCGTCTCTCGCTCCTCCAGGAAAAGGTCACTCATGTCTTCCCCGGCAAACTCCTGCACAGCCACAAAGAAAACAGGTGTAAAGATGCGGCACAGACTGGCGGTAACGCAAGGCTTCAAGCTGGGTCAGCATCTGAGACAAGTTCTTTATCTTGTGCCTTGATGGTGCACTTAATTCTAACTTCTTTCACTCCTATATCGGCTGTGTCCCTAGACTACAGCAATGAGTTACCTGGAGGGAAACCCCAAACAAACCACACCCCAAAACAAACAGTTCACCCCTCCTCCACCCCAAGGAAGAAACTGCTGAAAACCCAAATGAAAAAACACCACAGAAACTGATCAGACAACAAGGTAGTGAAGAGTAAGTTTTGCAACAAAAGTAGCTCCCTTGTCTTTAATGTTCCCCCCCTCAGTAAGCCATGGACACACAGACGATGCCTCACCCTGATCTGCACAAGGAAGTCTCTCAAGTGTTCCTTGAAGGCATTGAAATCCTGGTCAAAGCTGAAGAGGCCCTCGATGAACAGTTTGATTTGTGGCCTGCAAATAAATGAACATAAATGGTCATGTTTTCCATCAACATCAGCAGTAAACATACGTAATACGTTTCATCAAGACCACCATCACTTTGCTGCTGTTCTCATCAATATCATCAGTAGTATTTGGCATCAAAATACATTTTAATAAGAAATACTGAACGCAGTGTTCAGCATTGTATTAATACAAAACAAAACTTTAGTTGGGGTGAGGGAAGAGCAAGCATAAGACAACTGCGACAGCACCTACAACAGCAAAGGGAGATATCACTTAGGGTGGCCTCATGACAACAGCAAAAGGTGACATCATCCTGAACAGCCTCATGACATCAGCAAAAGGTGACATCATCCTGAACAGCCTCATGACAACAGCAAAAGGTGACATCATCCTGAACAGCCTCATGACATCAGCAAAATGTAACATCACCTATAGAGTGGTCTCATGACAACAGCAAAGAGTGACAAATCATGAAAGATGTCATCTTCAGCAGCCTCAGTACAACAGCAAAAGATGAACTGCCAGAAATTATTTAAAATGTTGAATGACAAACAAAATAAACAAAAAAAGAATTGCTAAAAACAGAGGAGAAATGAGAAGCATTCCTTACTCATTCAAGTGAGGGAAAGCTGTTTTGAGCAAGTTGAGGAGGAAGTCCTGGATGTAGGCCACATTCTGAGTGGCTGGGTGGTTGGGACTGAGGGGGGCAGTGATCTTGCCCGACTCCAGGGCCACAAACATGGTGGCCAGGATAGTGGCCTGCATTGTCAGACCTGTCAACACAGAGAACACTTGTCAGAACACATCTGTCACAATATCGTTAGACCTCTCAACGCAGATAACGCTCATCAGAACACATCTGTCACGGCATTGTTAGACCTCTCAATACAGAGAACGCTCATCGGAACACATCTGTCACTGCATCATCAGATCTGTCAACACAGAGAATGCTCATCAGAACACCTGTGATACAAGTGGCATGAACAGATTATGACTACCCATGCATGGAAATTACCACAATTCCTCTTCCCCTATCTTAGCCTGATGCACTGACACCACATGTGTTTGCAGGTAAAAGTATAGGCAGTCAATATTTTGGGATTTTTTTCCTTCTAGGTTTTGTTTCTTTGCTTTTCAAGAGGAGTACATTGCCTGAACAAAGAGAACACTCATCAAAACACTTGTCAGAGCATCAGATACATGACTGCAAAAACAGACTCCACTGTAAGCTGGCCAAAAACAGAGATGGACTAGAGGTTTTCAGTGCTGCTCTTTGAACGATTGTTGGGATCACAACCAAACTGGTCTGAGCTCGAAGCCCCTCGGCTGGAGCAAGTATCTCATTTTTTTTATATCCTTAAAGACCCATAAATCCACGCAAGATCAGCTACATGTACAAAGAGAAGCTGCCAGTGTACAGCATCCAGTAACTGACCAGCAGTGTGTGAGCTGTCAGTGATGACAGAGAAGAGATGCTGCAGGATGTCGGTGAAGTAGGTCTGGTAGAAGCTCTGGGCGGCCACCTCCTCACCAGCAATGTTCTGTAGCAGTGTGTAGAGGATGTCTAGGCCAGTGTCAGCCACGTTTCGCATGGTGTGTTTGAATGCCCAGATGATGGAGTCCAGCACCAACTTGAACTGTGCAGGAGGGATGTTCAACAATGCTGCAAACACACAATCAAATCTGAGAGTACAGGTGAAGTAAACAAAGACAGGGAAAAATGGACTAACCAGAACAATCATTAAGCATTTGAACCCCCGGTCATTTTTGATGATGGCACAATTATCATTTTCAAATGATTTTCCTTTCATCACAGACAGACGTTGGATGAGGGATGATGTACTGACCTTGGAAGCAGTGGGAGTTGACAGCCTGCAGCAAGAGGAAAAAGTTGGTTCTGTGCTCTGGGTATTCCTCAAAGTCCTGCGCACACACACACAACAAACTTCAACCAAAATTCCTTTAGGGCTCCATTCTCCAGCACCTTCCCAAGAACACACTCATTGCTAGCATCAACATCATGCGTCAGTAATGCTTATCCTACATAACAAGGTGACATCCACTGGAAGATGCATACAAAATGGTTAAACTTTGTAAGAGTCCTTTCTTGTAGCCAATATCAAAGTGCCGCAGGGTGTGGTTGGTGAACAATTCCTAAGCCTTAAAATAAAGGTACGCACCTTATTGATCATTGCTAACGTGCACTCGAATACAGCATCGAAGATCTGGGGTATGCTCTGGGTTATGTGGTTCTGAAAGAAAAAAACAAGGCAGAGGTTTACAAGTCTGTCAGTGATACGATGCAAACATTACAGTGTAAATGGGACAGTGAAGAAAAGAAGGCAGAGGTTTACAAGTCTGTCAGTGATACGATGCAAACATTACAGTGTAAATGGGACAGTGAAGAAAAGAAGGCAGAGGTTTACAAGTCTGTCAGTGATACGATGCAAACATTACAGTGTAATGGGACATTGGCACACAGGCCACATCCTGAAAGCTGTCACTACTAGTCAATGGTAGACCCATTTGATCACCAATGGAGGTCAAGTGTCTTGGATTCTGAAGGCCTTCACTTCACCTGTACTCTCCTGATCAAGCTAACATCCAGTCCAGCCAACCATGGTCATATTAAGGGAAAACAATTCATCGTATCACATATAAAAATGATTCACTGTACAGAACTCGCACACGCACACAAAAAGTTGAATGAACTGTGAAGGCAGAAATCAGAACGGCAAAATTCCTGGCAGAAGGTAGACCATGTAAGGCTGTATCATGACCTACCCCCTGCTTTAGAGTAAGAACTGTTTTTCGATAGCTCTGGGTTCTGTGCAGAGGGGGCGTGAACCTCTGCATGTGCACAGTAACTCACTGCATTAAATGTGCTTCTTGCACAACAGGTCTTACCTCTAATCTGTTGACAATGGTGGCCATTGTGCTAAGCACCTCTGGTTCACGGGCTGCAGGGACGTTTCTCTGATAGTCCAACAACACAGCATCTAAGAGGGGCAGGATGAAGTTTTCAGCCACCATCTGGGGGTCGTTGGAGCGACTGACCCAGCCAGAGATGAGCTTTAGTGTCTCTTTCTTTACTGTGCGCATGCTACGGATTAGTGGTTGCTTGGTGACGCTCTCCCCGTTGGTGGCAATGGCGCTGGAGATGTTCTCGCTCATCACCTTGTACACGTTGAGCATGTCCAGATAGATTCGTCCCAGCTGAAAAAACATTCACATATCAGTGGCAAAGCAGACACATTAGCACATTTTTGAGAATTTTTTTGTTTTGTTTATTACTGCAAATCACAAAATGCATCACACACAATCTTGTGACCATTTCAAACACACACACACACAGACCTTGATCAGTTGATTCACTGTCAACTTTAAACAGCACATTACACACACAATATGTTACTCAAAGACAATCCACTTTACACATAATCTTGAATCCTCTCACACTTGTGAAATGAGCACTGAGCCAACGGAAACAAAGTAAGTATATACAGAAGCCATCAGACGCTTTATTGTTAGCTGAACAGGGTACTTCCCACATCTGCTGTTTAGTGCAAAGGGCAACTTCCTACAGCGGGTGTTATGAACAGTCTTTACCTGCACGACATAGGGGTGCCCAAGGGCTTTGCATGCCCTGACGTTGGTCTTGAGAATGTTGCCGAGCTGTTTGACGGCCTCTGGGTCCTTCAGCACCTCGACGTTCTGCGTGGCCTGGTTGATGATGCCGTCCCACACCTGGTTGGGCAGCAGCATGTAGCGCTCAATCAGGTGCTCCTGGGCCACCTGGTCTGTCTGTGCGCTGATCATCAGGCCCACAGCTTCATAGAATGTGTGAACCTGAAAAGACAGTCCCTTTTCATGTAGTGACTCAAAGGGAGAAACTTGGCTCTTGTGGTATTAGCAACAGGATACGTGGCCATGTGTGACGGAGGGCTGGGGGCAGAGATGGAGAGCAGCAAGGGGGCTTGGGGGGTGCCGAGAAGAAACAGAGTGAGATGAAGAGGAGTGTAAAACAAAACCAACCACTCCAAGAAGTCGGTTTACACTGATAAAACAAAAAGGTAAATGTCATGTTTAGAATCTTTGGAAAATATTATTCTCTCTGTCCAATAAATTCTGCCAGCCATAACTAAGACAGTCATTCATGTACATTTTGCTTCTGCTCTTGAGCATAAAAATTCACTTCTTTTAAACCGCACAAAACATTGGTAACAGTGCCACAGGTTCCATTAAAGAGGCCCCAAATAAAGAAGCAACATGGGCCCTGTCAATGGAAATGGAGTAAAAAATACACTCACAGCAGGGTTTCAGTCAATTTAAGGTCTGGTCTGTGAACAAATGATGTTTAAAAGTCATGAAAATCTGACCACAAGTGCTGACAATTTGTGTTTGGCAGTCTGCCTTTGACATCCTGAACAAGGCCAGCACACAGCTGTACCCTGAGCAGAGAATAACCACACACAGCCTGCAAATGGTATTGTTTTAATTTTCAAGACCACTTTGGGGTCCCCTTTAAATACCCCCTGTCCTTTCCTACCTGCTGTGGCTGCAGATCACAGATGATGGTGTTGATACCATTGAGAATCTCCTCGATGAAGGGCATGACCTCCCCAACTTGCACCTGCACAAAGTGACGCCGGCACTTCTGCGCAATCTTGATGAAAGTGTCACAGGCCATGTCCTGCACACCATCATGAGTCTCTGCAATCAAAAAACAACAACAACCAAACTCCTGTTAAACAGTGAAAACCCAAATTCCTGTAAAACAGTTGAAACCCATGGACAATGCAACAAAATTGTAACACATCCTCTTCTGATTCTCACCATGTAAAACAAAACAAATGCCCCCACACCCTTCAAAAAAAACACCAACAGTAACAACAACAACAAAAACCAATTCAACAGCCAAAATTATTTAATTCCACACATCAACATTATTAGGATGTTTGTGGTGGCCAAAGAAAAACATGTCAGGTATACTTTCATCCTGTAACAGAGAACAAACACTTCCCCTGCCTCAAGTACTGAAAAGAGACAAAGAAAGAAAGGAAGGAGACAAGATATTTATGACAAAGATTACACAAGGATCTGAAAGAAAACACTGGACTCACCATGCATGAATTCAAACAATTTATTGACGACTGTCTTCAGGAACCTCCAGTGGGCGCGAAGGAAGCGGGGGTACTGCCCAACGACGTACATGATGTTGGAGGCGATGATGGCCTTGTTGTCTTTGCCTCGTTTCTGTTCGCACAGTCCCAGGAGGTCCTGTTTGAAGGCAAGGGTACGCAAGAGACATGAAATGATTGATCACAAATGCGTGGCTTTGCAAAACAGATCAGATACAATACCGTACCAATTTTGTCTGAGTGTTGAAGGCCACACTGGTACAAGTACTGCCATATTTTTGTCACAAATGCATGGCTTCGCAAAACAAATCACAGCTACAATACCGTACCAATTTTGTCTGAGGGCCACAATGGTTCAAGTACTGCCATATTTTTGTCTGAACTATTGCACACTTACTGACTCTATGATAAAATAGGACGGGGCACTGGCTCTGTTGGATTCTAGGAGAGAGAGAGAGAGAGAGAGAGAGAGAGAGAGAGAGAGAGAGAGAGAGAGAGAGAGAGAGAGTTTTGCTATTACTTAATGTTTGCACGACATCTGAGGATATTAAGCCCCACATAATAAACATCACATGCACTAAAAATATCACTCTGCTACAGATGTAATGAAGAGTTTCTGTTGCAAGCTGACCTTGATGACGGTGACAAGGAATCGCTTTTCGTCATCTTCATGCATGGCCCCACTGATGGAGCCAATAGCCCAGCACAGCTGAAACAAACAACACGCAGATGGTAACAACAGGACTACAGTAAACCAACCTTCACAATTACGGCCACCAAGTGTGAAAAGAGAATGGGTCCAGATTGAAACAGACAGACAGAAAGTTACAACGTGTACAGCAAACCAACCCTCAGAACTACGGCCGCTGAGTGTGAAAAGATAATGTGTACGGTGCTTGCAATTTTACCACCAAATTCTGACCAAGTGGACTCCACACATTGTATGCACATTTTAAAAGGATTACACCACTGAGGGTTTTGGGATGGATTCTACATAACATTATTACACACATTTGACCACTTCAAAAATGTTTCAGAACTCACAGTGTTGAGGTTTTTCCATGACCATTCTGTTCCGTTGACTTGGTTGTGAAGCTTCTCTGTCATGATGTTCTCTGTGTCTGTGTAGTCCAAGTGGGTCAGGTACACTGCAAGACACACCAAAGTCAGCCAACATTCTTAACATGATTGTCCATAATCTGAAGATGCTAAAACCCTTTCACCACTACAATGTGCTCCTTCATTTTTATTCTTATGTTCAGTATACACTAGAGTATGATTTCATGCCATTTTTAAACATGTGCAATCTTCTGGACAACCATTTCTGTCACCTGGTTGCCAAATTTCTCTATCATGACCAAGCCCCAGCAGCCAAAAGGTCCAGAAGCACAAACAAATGAATGCATAAACTGCATCAAATACATTCTTGTGAAACATGTCACTTAAAGGAATTTAGAAAAAGGCTGTCTCTCTCTGTGAAATGCACACATCCACACAAAAAACCTGGACCTACATTTAAACACTGAGTGCATGACAGAAATGAAAAGAAGAAGTGTCTCACCCAAGGTTTCCCTCATGTTCTTGTAGAGGTTGATGGAGTCGGTGTCCTTCATGAACTCGCGCACCACCTCCCCTTGTTCATTCTCCACCACTAGCACCTCCTCTGGCTTGGCCATGCGGGAGATCATGACATGACGCACCTGAAAACACCAAACATCAGCGCTTGTCAGGTCAGCTCCAGCAGGGGATCAGTGCTCAGGTCAAGGGAGGAGGGAACTACAAACCTTCCTTAACAACCCTTTAAATATGCATAGGAAAATTTGAAGATTAGCGTGCTGTTGAAATAAATAACGTACCAGCCATTACAAATGACATCGGCCACATCTTATGATACCGACACCCAGAACTGACTGTAGGGATCATTACTAAAGAAGTACTGACGCCCCAGCTCCTCTCAACAACAGAAATCCAGCAACAAAGTGACTGAGATTTTTACACTTCTTTCAGACTCATCTTGGATAAGACCTGATTTAGAATGATCAGGGGACAGGCATCTCCTGCATGAGCTTGGTGCCTAGAATAAGATGAGAGGCAGGGGGTACGGAGGAGGGGTCTACAAACGTTTGTGGCTCACCCTAAGTAGACAATGTTGTTGAGCAGTTGGGGCTCAGTGTTGAGAACGAGGTAAGGGGCTGGGACAGGCAACAAATCCTTGTGACTCACCTTGGACAAGACAGGGTTGTAGAGCTGTCGGCGGGCAGGCATTTCCTGCAGGGGCTTGGTGCCCAGGATGAGTGGGGAGGAGCTGCTAGAGAAGGGGGACTCGCGGTACAGCTCTGCTGCCAGGGCGCTCCAGTACTCCAGGCAGATCTTGAAGATCTCCACCTCCTCCACCTCAGAGATCAGGATCAGGTAGTGCAGGGCCTGTGGGAAAGGTGCAACACATTCATTGCTCATATCATTCCAGCCAAGCTAACCCGCCAATTTACCCGCTTATTACTGCATGCATTATTACTGGTTATAACACCAAAGATGACCAGTGAGCACATCTGGGATTAATTCTGTTTAAAATGGTAGCTGCATACTCTGGGAAAGCAATATACACTCTCACAAATTTCCCCAATGCTGCCCTTGACACAGTTCTGATGTTCAATTTCCAGGAGAGGACAGAGACAACTGATGGTTATGCAGAGAGGATACAGGTACAATTTCTAGTTCTGACGAGGAAATAGAGACCTAACTGATGGTTATCAGCAGAGGACTGAGGCACAACGTACCGTCATGAGGAGAGGATGGAGGTCCTGCTTCTTCTCCACCAGCTGGGCGTGTTCCTTCAGGTAGGTGCACAGAAACAGGCTCAGGTTCTGGATGAAGTTCTGCTCGTCATCTGACCCTCTTGCGTATGCCTCTCGAATGTTGGTGTCCACAGACAGCATCTGTAGACAGACATCTCAGAGGTTATGCTGCCATGATTCTTACAGGTTATGCCAACATGATTCTTATGGATTATACTGCCTTCACCAATCTTTTCAAGATGAGGCAGAGGAATCTTGTTACATGAAGTAGGCAACTTCATGTAACTGAAGATTCCTCTGCACTTTGAGGAGCAGTTAAAACTGACCAGGCTTAGAGATTTACGAATAGAGACGATAACACTAACAGATGCGAATCTAATGCGATGTGTGTATATGAGTTTTGGAGACAGTTTTATCATCATCAGTTTTATTTTCATTAAACTGAGCACATGCATGCAGTCTGAATGTACTCACCGTTTTGAGCTGGTTCATGGTGAGGGTGAACAGCTGCAGGAACTGCTCATCATAGATCTGTGATGCCTGTACACCAGCTGCAATATACCAACACCAGTTTGAATCCACAGCTGTTTCCCTCTGACTGTTACTTCCCACACATAAACCCCAAATGTCACACTGCTCATATAAACTACCACATGGACAGCAAGGGAGAAATGAATGATCAGATACAAAAATGCAGGTGAAAGATGGACTGAAAAGTGGAAAGAGGCTGAAAATTACTGAAGAAGAAAGCAGCACATCCACTTTTTACACACTTTGTATACACCTGTTGAGAGAGAGAGAGAGAGAGAGAGAGAGAGAGAGAGAGAGAGAGAGAGAGAGAGAGAGAGAGAGAGAGACTCACCTATTTCTGTCAAGCACTTCATGGTGACATTGCGGAACATGGGCACATTCAGGAACTGAAAAGAACAACCCCAAGATGTTACCATCATGTCAGAACTGGCAGAATTTCAAACAGGTTGCACTGTAGGTCACACTGTGCACATACAGAAGCCTTGATACAATAGAATCCTTCCCTAAAGACCACCCTCAAAATAAAGCAAGAGATGTGGACTTTGGTCATGGGGTCACTAACATGGAATACTAAGTAACTTGGTGTTTTACACCCAGTCAACCAGTATGGTTATGTAAGGGTGAGTCATGGAATACAAAGGGAAGGTTTAGTGAAAAGCGGTCCTAAAAGAAGTATGGTCTCTCATCAGGAGGTTTCTCCGTCAGGGATTTTGCTGTAATACAAATGCACGCTACATGTAATGCAGTCAAATAAGAAGAAAAGCAGTAGTAAGTGATTTACTGTGTCATTGTCAAAAGCACTACGTGTTGCCTTGAACATGAATATGGTGGACAGCTGGTTTTCAAAGATGTAGCAAATGGGCAGGTCTGCTTACCTTGTAGATGAGGGTGGTGATGAGTTTGGTTTCAAAGATGTATCCCAGAGGGATCCAGTTGAGGAAGCGCAGCAGTGTCTCCAATGTGGAGCCCACTAATGGAGCATTCTGTGAATTGTCCTGCAAACACCAAACACACCCGTTCTTGATCGATAGCAAAACCATTTTTGATTAAATATCCACACTTGATCAAATGCATTGTTCCATTCTTGATCAAACACAAAATGCATCTGTTCTTGATCAAACACCAATCACATTCTCAATAAAAACACAATTTCACCCATTCTTGGTCACACTCTTGAGAAAACACCCAGGCATACATCCATTATTGATCAAGCGGTGAAGTGAACTGGGGTAAAAAGAATAACCACGCATGTCATCACTTCCTGATATACTGCCAATTTTAACCAGCAACAGATGGTACAACTATAACATTACACAATTTGTCACTCACAATGACAAAGAAAGGGGCGAACAATAAAGGCCTGTGCTCTGCATGTGTGCATTCTTTACTGACAAGCCAAGAGAAATGTGTTGAAAACCTGCTGCATGTGGTGTGTGACTTAGTATGTGGGCGAGGGTTGTGCTACTTACCATGACAAACTGACAGAGCTGAAAGATCTGTGAGAACTCGCTGCACATAGTGTCTTTCAAGTGCTTGGCTTTGGCCTGTGTCATCTGACCACTTGAGAAGTCAAACACTTCCTCACTGAAAAGCAAACAAACAATTCACTCAAATCAAAAGAAAAATGATCAACAGCTGTACCAGTTGACGTTTCTTACAAGTACCCGCAAAGAAGATGGCCAAGTACATAAGCAAATAACTAGACAGATCACCTCACATTTGATTCAGGGGTGTATTTGTGTGTACTTCACACTCATCTTCTCTAATATAATTTTAACTGATCTAACATTACAGTTTATGTTTACCGCCAGTTATGGAATTTACACATCGCTAAATTCCATCATATTAATGTAACAAATGGGCTAACCCTACCTGAGCAACTTGAGGATGATCATGTTGTTCTGGCATAGTGATTCATTGGTCTTGCTGGCACCAACTATGTCACTGATAAATGTTGGCCAATTTCTTGGCCATTCAAACTTCAGAATCTGAAACAACAAATGGTGAGGAAGAGTTGCAGTAGCACACAAAAAGGAACAAACTGACGTATACAAATGAACTGAGTTCAAGGATCTAGTTGTACCAGTAGCAAAATCCATGAATGCAAGCCAATGTAGCAGCATGTATCCAAATAACAATGCGTTGCTACTGCTTGTGAACAATGCCATAAAGCAGCACCTGTCAACAACATCTGAACATCTAGTGCCTCCAGACTGGTACTGCAGAGCCTTCTTTGAGTTCACAACACAGAATCTTTTATGGCTGCAATAACACGTGTAGATGCCATTTGAACGTATGAAGTTGATACTGATTTTGCTCCCACTTATTCTCCCCATGTGGTGGTATCACCAAGGTAACTGAACTTATTAAAATAAAAGTGAGGCATAGGACTGTAGGCTACAGGGCAGACACAATTTTGACTCTTGCCACTTTTGTACGCCCCAGCCTTGCTTTTGATATGACAACTGGCTGTGACCTAGTTCATTAAGAACGGTCCATGTTAAACAGCAAGTGGCAAAAGACAGAAAATCAAACAAAACTAAGCCATCCCTCCCCCCAAACCCCAGAGTGTCTTGTATTCTGAAGCCAACAAGAGGAAGCATGTGTACCTGTACTAGGATCATGTTGAGCTTGCCCACGTAGACCTTCTCCTTTTCCATCAGTGCTGCGTCAGATGATGTCTTGATGATCAGACCAACAATGTACTTCTTTATGCCTGAAACCCAGAAAGCCTCCTCTGTTATTGTTAACAATCAAAACTGTTCTCCAAGCCGACAGAACCTGAAAAATAAGGTATCAATCAGAATGTCCCCCCACCCATCTCAGAACAGTTTTAGTTCAGAAGCCACACAGTGCACAATTACAAAGTGTGCAGTCCTGAGACACAAGCCAGTACCAAGAAATCTAAACTTTCACAACTCTGTGTGTCTGCTTTGATTCTTCAGAACATTCACAATAATTCCTGCTGTTGATTCTTTTTAGTCCACAGATGTTAGATAGATGGTACCATCTGATAACAAAGATATCTACAGGCACAGAACTGTTTATGCCTGCCTTACCTTCACATTGTGTTCTAGGTAGCACCTTCCATCGAGTCTTGATGACATTTTCTAAAATTTGCAGTGCGTAGTACTTGGTCTGTTGGTTGGATGAGAATTCTAGAATGGTGTCCACCCGTGTCCAGGCATCGGGATGCTCCTTGAGTCGCGTCAACACCTCTTGGGCCACCCTTTGCTGCAACCACCACACAGCAGATGTACTGATAAGTTTTATGTAAGCAATGGCTGCTTATTATAGACAATCAGTTTTAACAAGCACACCACCAACCAAATGTCTGAACGAATCTGTTCTGATAACAAACTACAATGGCTTCATTTTGACAACTCTAAAAGTGACAAATATCTTAACTATATTACGAGTTGAGTGCTACTTGTCTTAGCTGGACAAGAACACATAATATTCCTGAATTTTGTCCCCACAAGAGTCAAAAATGAAAGATGTGCAAACAGAAAGGGTATTTTTCTATACTTACCAAAAATTATATTCGTAATCACGATAATGGACCAACTTACATGTTATTTTAATGAAATTCATCCTCTCAACATACACACACACAGATGCTTACACTTACAAAGGCACACAAACAGAGAAAGGAAATCCCAAGTGGTTACCTGCTCTCCCTCTGCAGTATACATGGATGATACAACATTGTCTAGCAGCTGGATGTCTAACTTCTGGCCAAAGTCAAGAAGCTTGCCTGCCTGTTCTGCCATCACTGCCATTTCTGCATTGAAATAACCTACCACTTTCCACCACTCTTGTGAATGGGTCTAGTATTCTGAAACACAAAATTCACATCATAACATTATTATATAAATTATAATATTCTACCTTTCTACTACAGCACTGCTGTTGTACTACTATACTAGACTAACTAGTTTCTTCACCATGCTCGTCACTGAGTTTTAAAATATTCCTTTGCTCTGGACTAGTTAATAAAGTAATATTTATAAGTGACTATAGTATAAGTACCCAAACATGTGGTGGTTGTGCAACTGCAAGCTCAGGAGCTGAACTCTCATAGTCATACCATATCCCCTCTCCCCTAATAAACCATAGTTTCTGTGGACATTAAGCAGCAATTATTTCTCCCTAAATATACCCCAGCCTCCAAGACTGGTGGAGTGCATGTCCTTTGTATTTACTCACATGCCAGGTGAAAGTTACCATGGGTGACTCAGGTCTTTGCTGCGTTTGTGTGACATCTTCTAAGCACTAATTTCTTTATTCTGCAACAGGCACTCTGGGCCTCACTCTGTTTGATACTGTTTCTCCCAAAGTCTTTGATTTGTTTCAAGTTAACTAAATAGTAGAAATGCAAAAATACAACATATGATGATATGTGGCCAAGAATTTGATAAACACCCTATCACTGTATTAGTTTACACCTGGTGAATGCTGCCTATGGCGGTACCACTGAGTTTTAGCATTGTGGAGGCTGTTGATAAGGAAAAACTGAAAAATCCAGGTGAGCATGTGTATGTTCACTAATTGTCTAATATAAGCATAATGCCCATGTTTCATTTGATTTTAGTCATTATTTTTCTGTAAAAATGACCAGTCACCACAAACTCAAAATAGCCTGGGTTCCAGTAGACCCCATCTTTTGCAGAATGTACAATACATCCTCAAAAGTTTACTCACCTGAGATAAACCTTACAGGACAGAGAGAGAAAGATGAGAGAGAGAGAGAGAGAGAGAGAGAGAGAGAGAGAGAGAGAGAGAGAGAGAGAGAGAGAGAATATGTGAAAGAAATGAATTTTGTTTACATTTCTTGAGATCTGTATGCACAACTGAGACTGAGTTCTTAATTTTTTTCCCTTCATGATGTCACTGTCACAAGTGTCAGACACTGGTGACATCACAATATATAAAATGTGGGAAACAGAACTGACATTAGACTGATTAGTCACAACATATATATACACAAATTCAAATCAATATTAAATCAACAGTACTTTCAGTTTCAATCTTCATTTGTTTAATGTGGATCATGTTATTTCACCTGTTGCAAGCACTCAAGGAGTTATTTTTGATTTTAATCTGAGATGGCTAGTTTTTTAACCACTAGTTAAAGTCCCCGTCATGTGTTCATTTTTCAATAACTGAACTAAAGAAAATTAACGGCAGGGATTTGGTGCTGAAGAAATACTAGTAGTACAAAACTGGACCCCCCCCCCCCCCCCATATCCCTCTAAAGTGACATTTATAATCATGATAATGTTCAACATTTTGACAGTGGCCACTTAAAAGAAAAAGATGGAAATAAGCACCATACACTTCTAGTTTCTACAAAGTTCCTAAACTGTGAGTACCCTGAGTTGCTAATTGAATCATAAACCTTTGTATATTAATTATTATGCATTTTCACCAAAAACCATCTCTTTTTAAACTTCAGGCCTAGCCTAACTCATCATGATGCGATGCAAACTGGTCTGATTAGCTTCAGTGTGACCTCTGCAACATGGCAAGTCAAAAATTCTTTACCAGTCTCTTTCACTAGCACTGAGCCAATCGACAATAGGCGCCTACTCAAGAAACAAACTGGCCAGGAATCTGCCAGTACCATCAAAAAGGCCGAGATCTAACCAGGCACCTGTGAAGAATGACTGCCAGTGCCACTTTCTTTTCTTTTTTTAATTAAAAAAAATCACAGTGTGCAGTTTTTTAAGACACTGTGCTTGCTGTACTCAAGTTCTAAAATGTGTTTGTGACCCCTGCAAAGAGTCAAAATCAGCTTAATCATTTTCCAAAATACCATTGAAGCTTCCACAATTTAAGTTTTTTGTATGTTTGTTTTGTTTTACTTCAGCTTTACTTTTACTAGCAGAAGTACAGTTTTAGTCTTATCCTTTGAATCCTTACCTGGAGATGTCTACAAAAAGTGCAAGCTCTGAAACTAGTGAAAGTAGACAGGTGAAACCAGTGATTCTGGATTTTAGAGCAGATGCATACCGTTAACCTTGCTGCTAATTAAACAACAATAAAAAGTAATACGAATTACCAGTACCAGAGGTCAAGATGTCATACTCGTGAAAAAACCTTATTTGTTAAAATTAGATTGAGCTCTCACCATTTTAAGACTGATTTAACTCTTTTATTGTAATTTATCATGCATTTGACAAACTGTGAGCTCAGTTTATTTTTCTGATACCAACACATCACGTCTGAAAACTGTACAGTGAAATAAACTAAACAAGCTTTCAAAATCTGAGAAGCAGATCGCGCTGGATGTTTCTGCCCAATCATCAAACCATGCGGTTCGCTGTTGTGTTGAGAGGACTTCCGTTGTTTATATTCGAGTCAACATGGCGGCGCCCAGTAGGACGTGCCAAAAAGGTAAACAAGGGGTTTTCTAGTTGTTATTGCTTTAGAATAAAGCAGTTTTGAGGTCTACGAGACAGTTTAGTCAATATTCTTACCGACTTGTCTTGAACCTCGGACTGCTGGTGTACATGTGAAGAAAACACCCAAACTTACAAACCGGTTGAAACTGGTAAGCGTTCGCCATGTCCGCATTGTTTCGGCTATATTCGGAAAATGGCCAGTTTCTAGATTATTGAAATTTTATCTTATTTTATGTTAGTATTAGCTTTTATTCGACAGTAGAAGTTTTAATATAGTAAGTTTACAAATAAACAATCTTTTTAGGTGTGAGTATGCTTGAAATTAAATTCCGTAGACAGTCGGCTTTTTCCACCCAGGAAAGAAACTAGCTCTCATTGGTCATTTTCTTTTGGCACTGATTCATGAGTTTTCACCATAAAAATGCACCAGATGATATGGCATGAAACAAATAACATCGTTTTGACTTCAGTGTATAAAGTTATACTTACTTTTTACAGTGGATTTGCTTTTTCTTGCTTAGGATATTGTTTTCTAAGACGCAGAACCACTGGAAAATTTTACGCCGGTGGCCAATGAAAAGGCTCCGTACTTCTACTGACTAATGTCAGCAGTGGAAGCCCGTTGCTAAAAATAGTCTGATCGCTGTCACCTTTCGTAGGTCCAAACATCAACAGAAAGCAGACGTTGGTCCAAGTATATAATTTCCTCTATTTCCAGTGTAAACCTATCTTAAGGTTGGACATTGATAACAGGATGAAAACTGTTGAAGCTTGATGGTTACAGTCCTAAAACAGGCAAACAGTGTCAGAGCACAACCAGCATGGGCTAAGAATTGAAGACAAGGGTTCCCCGTGTGGCACTGTTTTCCCGATATAGCATTTATTTCGAGAGGTATGATAAACCAGTCAATACGATCTACTTACTGTGTGGAGAAGACTGTTGGTCCTGCTGCTGTAGCCGACAGACATTTTAGACCGACTGACGTTGGGTGTTATGATCCTAACTTAGTAAGTGAAGCTAGTGCACTGTGCAGGGCTACCTGTACTGTGTACAGTATTACAAATCAACGGTCGAGAGACATAGCCTGGCATCGTTGCATTTGTTCACTTCTGGGGTTTATTTTCCAAAAATAACAGTAAGAGTATTGTCATAAGCCCAGCACTGCAGTAGGATTAGCAGCATAGCATTTAATTTAGTGTCAATTTGCAGTAATACTTATTAATAGCGGTACTGTTGTTAGATCTATAGGTTATACATTGTAAGTATGGTTCCTAAAGTTTATACGATTTCTATCCCTGTGTTGTAAGTTGTGTTTGGACTTTGACTAGGGTATGTTCTTCTTCCATAGAGTGACATTCATCATATTTAAGATTATGTCACTGTTACTGTTAGGGGTTGTGCAGCAGTAAAACAATGACAACACTTCACGTGCGTTCACACACACACACACACATTGAGTGTATAGTGTCCACAAGCATTTCACATCTCTGACAAGACTAATCCAGCTACCTTGACCATAGTGGCCACCAGGGGTTAATCGAGACCAGCACAGACCTAGTGATCATCAACCTATTTACTAATTTAGGGCTGGGGCAGAGGCCAAATCTGAGGGTGGTGGTTTTGGAAGACCTGATCAGAAAGACTTTAGGGTGGGTGTGGAAGCCACATCATCAGTAAGGTCATTCTAACTCTGATTATGTTGAGGGGGGGGGGGGGGGGGGGGGAGTTTGGAAAAGTTTATAATAAAATAGAAAAAGTTAAAAATGTGTATTGACTTATGGTGGTGTTTGTTTGCCCTGAGGTGAGCATGTGTACTAAAATCTAATGACTAATAGTAATTTGCAGTAATAACAGCTAACTGCAATTTGTTTACATGCCACATGTGATGTATGCTAAAGGAGTTGGAGCAAGGGTCATGCTTTAGTTTTACTTCTCATTCAATGATAAAGTTATGCATAAATACTGTAAAACTGTACGTTTGAAGCCTCAACATATCAATTGGGAAAATACTGACATTTGTACTGTTTACTCCAGCATTTTTATGTACCAGATGATGATTCAGTGAGTCAGTATCGCAGTGGTGGTGTATGAATTTTAATAAATAAGTAAACATGGTGCTTAACGTCCACAGAAACCGTAAGGCTTATTAGGGACGGGGAATTTTAATGTCAATGTCCACTTGTTTTATAGTGTGGTAGACAGCCACTTGCTTCTTGCACTTGGTGAAGATGATGGAGAAGGGGGGGGGGACTGTGAGGAAAGGATTGCAGGAGGGACTATGGGAAAAGAGATCTATCGAGTGAGAGGGATGAGGAAACTGGTGGATGACCAAGGAGTTGAAAACAAAATTTCAGCTGCTGCCGAAAAAACCACAATGTCTTCTGCATTTTGGAGTGTGTCTGGCAGCCTGTTGCAGAGTGTGGGTACAGCATTGCAGAATGATCTTGTACCTGAGGGCTTTTTGTTTGGCTTTTCACTGAATCCAGAGATGGTTAGTCAGCACTGGGAAGAGGAGCAGAGAGAACAAGGTGGATTGTATGTGGAAACAAGTACCTGTAGATATTGTGGCACAATTTCATGCACACAGTGGTATGTGAGAGAGAGGGTCTTGTATTCAGTTCGTTTGGAGATGGGCAACCAGTGCAGAGATGGCAGGACTGGGGTAACATACTCTCAGGGGTTTGTTCTGGTCACAATAGAAGCAGCAGCATTCTGGATCTTTTGTAGGTGATTTTATTAGCTGGAAGGCCCCGCAGTGTACTGTTTCAGTTTATGACCAGCAATAGTACTGGTGGCAAAATTGTTCTGTGTAACTCTTAGCAGTTTATGAAAACTGATGGTCTGACACTGTAGAACACCCCTGTCTCTTTCACTTGAGTTCAAGCAATTTAAATTGGGTAAAATATACAGTGAAAAACAATTACACAAGGATTTGACATTTGCTGCATAAAGTCTTTTTGGTGTGTGTGGCTGAAGAAACATCAAAACTCAACCATGACTTAAAGAGAGAAAAGAAGACATTGAAAGAAGCATTTTATTAATAGTAAGAGTTAATTCCAAATGAATTTTGAACTCGGGAGTGCCGGCTAGCTGTGCTGTCACATGAAATATCAATAAACCGCTGTGTATGTAAATTGATCTGCACTGCCACCTTTCTTGCTTCAGAGTTCAGAGAGCTGCATCACAACTTCTGTTGTATTACAACTCTGTGGTATCAGAGAACCCCAAAGAAAGACACAAGCTTGCATGAAAACACAGTCTCATAGAAAATGTGTAAATACTTCCATTTGCAGACTTCATCTGGTGGTTCTGTTAATATTTAATTGCAACAAAAGTACTAGACGTTGTAAGCTTGCATGAAAACAGAGCAAATGTGTGAATACTTCCATTTGCAGACTTCATCTGGTGGTTCTGTTAATATTTAATTGCAACAAAAGTACTAGACACGAGCTTGCATGAAAACAGAAAATGTGTGAATACTTCCATTTGCAGACTTCATCTGGTGGTTCTGTTAATATTTAATTGCAACAAAAGTACTAGACGTTGTAAGCTTGCATGAAAACAGAAAATGTGTGAATACTTCCATTTGCAGACTTCATCTGGTGGTTCTGTTAATATTTAATTGCAACAAAAGTACTAGACACAAGCTTGCATGAAAACAGAGAAAATGTGTGAATACTTCCATTTGCAGACTTCATCTGGTGGTTCTGTTAATATTTAATAATTAATTGCAACAAAAGTACTAGACATGAGCTTGCATGAAAACAGAGAAAATGTGTGAATGCTTCCATTTGCAGACTTCATCTGGTGGTTCTGTTAATATTTAATTGCAACAAAAGTACTAGACATGAGCTTGCATGAAAGCAGAGAAAATGTGTGAATACTTCCATTTGCAGACTTTCATCTGGTGGTTCTGTTAATATTTATAATTTAATTGCAACAAAAGTACTAGACATGAGCTTGCATGAAAACAGAAAATGTGTGAATACTTCCATTTGCAGACTTCATCTGGTGGTTCTGTAAATATTTAATTGCAACAAAAGTACTAGACACAAGCTTGCATGAAAACATAGAAAATGTGCAAATACTTCCATTTGCAGACTTCATCAGGTGGTTCTGTTAATAGTTGATTACAACAAAAGTACTCTTTTGCTTTTGCTTTATCTAGGTTAGACTCCCCAGGTACAGCCATATTGGTTTGCTCTTTACTAATGAAGAGCAGAAAAAGGTTGGAGTGTGATGTAATGCACTTATCCCTTGTTTCTGACATCACAGACACAGACTTCCAGACACAGAATGGCAGGACTGAGCCTTTTCATGACTTTCAAAAGTGGATTTTATTTTAAAACAAATTGACCAGGCCCTAGGATAGATTAATTGACTAGAAAAACTGCTGTGACTGTGAGTGTTGTTTTCATTCAGTTTCTGTCAGTTGGGCCCCATGAAACTTCTTCCCTGTGCTGCCACATTCTGCAGGTCTTGCTGCTCTTTTTTGATGGTTACATTGTTGACCCCCCCCCCCCCCCCCCTCCCTCCTCTTCCCAAAACACACACATGGACTGAGAGACAGACAGCAAGAGACCCAGGCAGATGCACACACACACACACACACACACACACACACACACACACACACACACACACACACACACACACACACACTCCACACACACACTCCACACACACACACACACACCACATGACTGATCTAGGGGTACGGTTACAAAAGATTTGATTTTGTAGACCTGAGTGTAAATCAGTGAATGGTGATATGTTTTGCTGCAGACATGTTACATCAGGGACCTGATATTTGCGTTGCAGGCCTTTGGTTCTTGATCAGCTAGTGAGAGTGTACACCAGCTTCCACAGACTTAAATGTGACTGTTGGCCTTAGTCTACTCAGGGTCACGTGGTGTTCAAGTTGCTGTGTCCAAAATTAAAAACTTTCTGCTGTTGTGCTTTGAGACTGAAGAGATGATGTACTGATGATTGAATGAGAGTAACTCTGAAATCCAGTCACCATGAATGACCTACTGACATTGGAATCCGATGAAAGCGGCCAGGAAAACAAGTTCCAGTTACACATGTCAGTCAAGAATGAGATAACGGAGGAGGAGGACGTGCTGGATTCTATGTCACAGCCAGTGACGTGTGATGCTGGCCCTATGACAACTGTGTCTGTTGGTGGCACAGCCTTGAGTGATGGAGCGAATTCCACCAATCGCATTTTACAGGTGCGTAGCAAATTTTGCTTACATGTTTATGATTTATTGCCAGGATCAGAGTTCAGACCATTTTTTTTATCTTAAAATAAAATTAGCAGCTGACCTTAAAATGTGTGATTTTTTATATATTTTTTCCTATCAGGTATAGGAAAAAAAGGGTCTGTGACTGAGTGTGTGTATTTTTGTAGTTCCATAATCCACTAACCTCCGACTTGTATTACAGGATCTTTAATGTGTGCATCTCAGCCGTCTGTGTTATGTGATCATTTTGCATGCATCTATACAGGCATGTGGGACCTTGTTTTATGGTCGCCTCCAAAGGACTTTTGTAGAGTCTAAACAGAATTTGACTGGATAAAATCTCAGGGTGGGCGTAGAGCATAGCAGGTAATGGTGACCCATCCATGCGGTGCCCACGCTCAGCCATACCTGGCTTTTGAAAGCGAGTGCTCTTGCTCTGTGCCACTGGGAATCTCATGAACCTAGGATACAGTCACTCATTCAGAATCACATGCAACATGTGTGCAGTGAGTCTGCTTGAGAGCGGAGAATAGCGCTGTATAAAAGCTATGAATAATAATAATGAACCTGCATAGAACTGTTCTCTCTCTCTCTCTCTCTCTCTTTTTCTGACTTTTGTTTTTTTGTGCAGGGAAGCATGACAACCCCGGTGCTGGTGCTGACGACCACGTCCCAGCGTGGCGGGGTGCAGGCCAGCGTTCTGCTGGATCCTTCATCCAGCATGGCTGGAGGGGCTGGCCCCTGGTCCTCCCTGCAGCTGTCCAGCCTGCACTCCCTGGCACAGGCCAACCTCATCTCCGACACGCAGCAGCAGATCGCCAGGCAGCTGTCGGCGCAGGGCCAGGTGGAGGAGGAGAAGGGGAAGAAGGAGAAGAGGACCAAGTTTGGGGTGCGCGCTGTGCAGAAAAGCTCGTCCAAAATCAAGTTTGCCAATGGTGAGTGACTGAAACAGGTCCTAGTTTGCCAGTGGTGAGTGACTGAAACAGGTCCTAGTTTGCCAGTGGTGAGTGACTGGAACAGTCCTAGTTTGCCAGTGGTGAGTGACTGGAACAGTCCTAGTTTGCCAGTGGTGAGTGACTGGAACAGGTCCTAGTTTGCCAGTGGTGAGTGACTGGAACAAGTCCTAGTTTGCCAGTGAGTGGAACAGGTCCTAGTTTGCCATACGAGTGACTGGACCAGGTCCAAGTTTGCCAGTGCTGAGTGACTGGACCAGGTCCAAGTTTGCCAATGCTGCGTGACTGGACCAGGTCCAAGTTTGCCAGTGGTGAGTGACTGGAACAGGTCCAAGTGGCTAAATCATGCAACTGGTTAAAGATGAACCAAAGCAATGATGCAAGTGGACATGTAAATGTCAAAAAATGTGCAGATAGTTTCGATCTGCTGACTTTATTTGGTTGTTGTGTCAGTATTTGTAAAAAAAGAAGTACTTCTTTTTGAGCTGGAAATCCTCAGGTTGCAGCCATGTTAGTTCACTCTTTACCAATGAAGAGCAGAAAAAGGCTGGCTTGTGATGTATTTTACTATTTATTACTTTTGCCACACATTCCAGCCTTGTTCATAATGCCACTGTTGTGTTTTCACAATTTTCAAACACATTGTTCACAAACAGGATCAGAAATCCCGTGAAAGACTACTATATGTGTATATTTTTTGTTTCACTGCTGTGGTGGGGTCTGTGGTGCTAAGTATCTTCTTTGCTTTGTGTCACCTTTAATGCTAGGCTCTGTATTGAGAGGCTGTGGGCTCAAAAACAGGGTTTGGGCGGTAAACTTTCTACCACTGTCCTTAGTTGCCAGCCTGGGGTGTGTGCTCAATGTGGTCATGATCGTGTGAGGAAAAAATGGGCATGTTATTGTTAAAGAGTCCACATCAGCAAGAAGATGTCCTGGCAAAGATAAGGTTTATTTAATTCCTTTTTTGAATGTTAATACTGCATTAATCCCATGTGGAAAATTCAGGTCGCCTTACCTGGGTAAGGCTACAGCAGCCACAAGAACAGTGTTACCCCATTCCTACTAGTGTGTGCAGTAGTTTTGTGTGTCCAAACAGTGGTACGTCTGCTGTTTTTTCGGATTTTTAATGTGCTCGTAGATGTTGATGCATGCAATTGCACATGGGGGCTAAATGAACACCGACAGCAGCAGGGAATCAAAACCACATCAGTATTGTGCCTAGCTTTAAGTCCAACACTTTACTGTCCCTTTGTGTGAGGTTTTTTATTTGCATGAAAACATTGAGTCTATGTAATGGTCAATGTTGGACCAGCTGAATGTGGCTGCTTGAGTGTTTGATGTATCAACAGTTTTACCCTTGTGATTTTCTTGGACACTGTAAATGTGATAAATATCAAACTATGCCTGAAGGTACTTAACAGTGACACTGAGCTTTGCCTATTCATGCCACTTTTCAGTGACCTTGACTGTGTTTCATGGTCACAGCAACATCTGTCAGTTGTGAAATTTCAAAGCTCTGTATATTTCAGTAATTTTGTATCCTGTTCAGGTTAAATTTTATGTGGTTTGTTACATACACAAACTAGTGCATGCACATAACATTTTCACTGACTTGTACTATTTTGTTTTTGATTTTTCTCCATAAGCAATTTAACTAGGCCTTTCCATTTTTCATGGTTATAACCTCAATCCAGCTCGACCTGGCCCTACTTCTTTCAATGATCCGTTATTTCAAGAGACTGTCTTGGCTCACAGAGAGAGAGATTGATTGATTGATTGATTAAACTTTATTTCTCAACAGTGAAGATATTAGCACAAAGGCCGACTCACATATTTGCGGTTGCGTTGCTACAGTACTACTAATAACCAAGACATTCACAGTGAAATATTATTACAGAAGGCTATAGACAAATACAGCAGCAGTAAAAATAAAATATAAAATAAATAAAATAATAATAATTACAGCAACAACACATATAAAACAGAGAGAGAGAGAGAGAGAGAGAGAGATTCTGACCCTGTCCCCATTAAACAACAGCAAGTGAAACAAAAAGAGAATGAGAGAAAAAGCAGAAATTAAACATTTCTTTCACTGAAACCAAGAATAAAGTATTGTAAATGTTGTCATAGGCTAGGGCATTGTGTCATCATTATGACATCATCCCTTCCCTCCCTGTCTAGGACCATCTAAATGATGTCATTAATGACATCATACCTTGGCTTCAGGTCTGTTGAAAAACTGTTGGGGATGGTGCGCCCTGCCTTCAGGTCTGATGATTGGGAACCTGGATCTTTCATGCCAGACACTGATTGTAATGATTGTTAGATACAGACTTTTCAATAATTCTCTTGACCAGGTGCTGTTTTTGTTGTTGTAATGATTGTTAGATAATATATATATACTTTTAAATAATTCTCTTGACCAAGTGCTCTTTTTAATATTCTGAACTGTTCCTGAGTTATTGTAAACTGTAAGTTATGAACTTGAATCTTAAATATAAGATGTCGCATTCAGTAGACACTTAAATGACCTGGGTGTGTACAATGCTATAGGTTAGAGAGAGAAAGATTAAACAGTAACAACAACAGAATCAACACACAAGGAAGTTAATTAGCACTCGAAAAAACACATCACACATGTACAGTAACTCTCACCTGGCATGTGTTTAAATACAGCGTTACAAGGTACATAAACTCCACCAGAGGTACATCTGAAATCTGAAATCTTGAAACAAACAGGAGAGAGAAACATCATCAACTTGTTTTCAGGTATCCGACTAGACCAGTCCAGCTACCATAGCAGTCCCTGGGGATCAGCCCCAACCGACACAGCTCAAACCGTCATCTACCCTACTTGATTGCTCTGGTGGTTTATTCTTAACTGATCATGCACTGTTTATTTTCCAAGGGTGATTTGGGGGGGATTTTGTGGTTCTAGTCCTAAGTCCTGCTTTGAAGACAGCCGACGCATCTGAAATAAGAGAATACTTTATTGTCCTTAAAAGGAAATTTGCTTTGAAACATACCATCAGTGTAACATGTGAATGAGCAAAACTGTTCAGGAAAATAGAAAAAGAAAAACGTTTTTGAACAAATTATAATTATAGCTAAAACAAGTTAATAACATAACATTATGCACAAACACACACACACATAGACAAGAGAGAAAGGGGGGCATATTGTAGGTGCCAGGACATCTGCAAAGATTTTGTCCTTACATCAGTTTTAATCTTTCAGTGCAGTTCCGTGGCTTGACCATAAAAGCTTATACTGCTTTTGTCATAGTAACGTGTAGCAAGATACATAGAGTGTGTGATGTTTGTAAACTTGCCTTCACAGATCTGAGAATGGACATGGGAGCAGGGCCCAAGAAGCAGATCGCCATCTTTGAACCTCAGCCCAGCGAACCCAAAACATTTGTGTGCAACATCAAGGGTTGTGGACGCAAGTTTGCCTGGCAGGCCCACTTCAAGTATCATCAGTTAACTCACACGTATGTTGTCTTTTTGTCTCATGTTACATTATACGTGCAGCTGTGTGTGTTGTTTGTGTGTGTGTGAGCATTTGTGCTTGGTGGGTGTGTGTGTGTGCACAGGAATGTGCATGAATAATAATAATAATGTACATTTATCATGCGCTCATCAACACCCTGAGCGCTCACATGATACATATTAACCTAAATATGATATTCTATATGCATGTAGAGCATAGTCCTACCAAAACAATTTACATAAAAGTGTTTGTTTTTTAAAATAAAAAATGTACATGTACAGAATGTACATGTGTGTGTGTTTTTGTTGTAATGTGTGTAAGTTTTTACGTTCGCACTGTTTGCAGTTTTTAGCATCTTCATGTTACCCACATTCTTGCATGGTCTGTGAGTGTGATGTTATACTTTTCATTTCAACTCAACATCTCATTGGCAAATAGAAAGCTGAACCTATTTAACTCTTTCAGGAATGACCGTCGTTTTGTATGTGATGATGCGAGGTGCGGGAAACGATTCCTGACAGCCCAGCGGCTGCAGGTTCACATGAGAACACACACGGGAGAACGTCCGTTTGTGTGTCAGGCAGAGGATTGTGGGAAGTCCTTCACTACAGCAGGCAATCTGAAAAACCACAGCCGCATACACACAGGTATGCCTTTATCGCATTTGGTCGGTTTAACATTGAACCCATTCATTCTCCATATTGAAGAGAGTCAACAGAATAATGAGACTTATGCCCCAACAATAATGCCACACACTACTTTGCAATCCCTGCTTGTGACACCCTATGGTTGGCCATGCATGCACAGGGCAAGGTAAGCCACATGGCTCTTGCCACCCACCCGGCACTCGACCAGTTGTTTACACCAGGTCAGTTTAAAAGGCCTGTTAGTCAGTCTTCACCCAAATAGATGAAATGGTGTTCTGCATCATGACAGATTCAAGCTCTTAGAGTAAGGATGAACTGTTTCTCCTCGCTGCCATCACAATGAGTTTGCCACCCACCCGGCACTTGACCAGTTGTTTACACCAGGTCAGTTCAAAAGGCCTGTTAGTTCAGTCTTCACCCAAATAGATGACATGGTATGCTGCATTATGACAGATTCAAGCTTTTAGAGCAGGGATGGACTGTTTCTCCTCATTGCCATCACAGCGAGTTTGGAAATTGTGCAAAAAATGCAAACAAAGGACTAAGGAGTAGAAGATATTCAGTTTGAAGCATCTGTCTTTTTTGTTGTTGACCTTTCAGTCTGCCTCCTTTGCCTCTGCATTGATTGGTCAAAGGTGTGCTTTCCACCTCCAGAAATAGAATGTACTCTAACCGCTGCAATGTGCCTGTGACATGCATTTGAACCCACAGGCGAAAAAGCCAAGGACATGTCGCACAATGGGAATTTAATGGTATGACAAAATTGCTGGTTTTTGCAGTTGCAGAGCATCCTGTGGCTTAAGCTTAGGGAATCAGTGAATCAGACTGTTTTACATGTCCTGTTGGTGCTTGCAGAGCATCCTGTGGCTTAAGCTTAGGGAATCAGTGAATCAGACTGTTTTACATGTCCTCATCCTGTGGCTTAAGCTTAGGGAATCAGTGAATCAGACTGTTTTACATGTCCTCATCCTGTGGCTTAAGCTTAGGGAATCAATGAATCAGACTGTTTTACATGTCCTCATCCTGTGGCTTAAGCTTAGGGAATCAATGAATCAGACTGTTTTACATGTCCTCGTCCTGTGGCTTAAGCTTAGGGAATCAATGAATCAGACTGTTTTACATGTCCTGTTGGTGCTTTCAGAGCATCCTGTGGCTTAAGTTTAAGGAATCAATGAATCAGACTGTTTTACATGTCCTGTTGGTGCTTTCAGAGCATCCTGTGGCTTAAGTTTAAGGAATCAATGAATCAGACTGTTTTACATGTCCTGTTGGTGCTTGCAGAGCATCCTGTGGCTTAAGTTTAAGGAATCAATGAATCAGACTGTTTTACATGTCCTGTTGGTGCTTTCAGATGTGAGTACTGTTGTGGTTATCTTTTGGCACATAGTTAGTAGTGTGGTGCAGATAATGTTTAACGGACATGGCTTAATTAGAAAATGGCAGTACAAATTACAGCCTTTGGGCTTTGTTTTTAACCAGCTGTTACTGTAGCAAATAGAGACCAGGTTCATCAGGCAACGGAATGTATTTTTAGGCTGAGATCAGCAAACAGATTAAAATGTACGTGTCATGAAACTCTGAAGCATTTTGTTTCATGTGTGCAGGAGAGCGTCCTTTTGTGTGTGAGATGGATGGGTGTGGTCGCCGCTTTGCTGAGTACTCTAGTCTTCACAAACACAGTCTGACACATTCAGGTACTGTACCTTGTGTCTTTCTGCTGTCGTCAGTCTGATTTTTGGCAAATACAGATGGTTTATAGTTGCAGTAAATCAGGTTGTTGAAAAATATGGATCAATTGCTATTGTGGTGAAGTAGGTAAGTAAGTAAACATGGTGCTTAACATCCACAGAAACCATAAGGTTTATTAGGGATGGGGAGAAGAGGGGGTAAGCGGGTACAGAGTTGGGGGGAGAGGTAGATTATATACCTATCACTATACTGTCACCACCAGAATGACTCCTGCATTAAGACGGGCAGTGATGAGAGCCATTTTAATGTTTTATTAATTGTGAGGAACAAAGTCACAAGACAGTGTCCACAGACCACAACTTTTGAAGCAAAAGGAGAGCCAGAGCAGATTTGAACTGAGGTCCCTCTGCTTACCAGCCTAAAAATGAAATGCAGATGGTTCGTGTACAGGACATTGTGGTATTTTACAGGAGTGGCTGTTGCGTAGCTTGAAAAAGGAAGCCAGGTATGTTACAACAATAGCAAACATTGGGGTAAAAAGTTGTTGATAAATAGATGAGAAATCTAACCAACATGCCCGTATCACGTCCAAATTACCTCTTTATGAGGTCTACCTCCTTAAAATTACTCTCATAATAAAAGCAGTTATAAAAATTATTTACAGCAAATTATTTAACCTGACCGGCCTACTCTCGTGGCCCACTATCACCATTTTACTCCCATCATGATCTTAAACCCCTACTCCAGTGACCCTCTGCACCAGGAGCATCCCTGCCTGGATTCAGCTGACACAGGAGTGGGCCTAGTGTAACTCACTAGATAATGCCACAAGCCTGTTACACCCAGACCCCCTCCCCACCTTCCCACCCCAAGCAACAACGCACAACAGCAGGGGAAGCTACTCTGGACAAAAGCAGGGACAACTCTGAGTAAATGCACTATACTTGATTCAGGGGCCAAGCCATTCCGCTGTGAAATCTACAGCTTGGACAAATCTGAGTGAACATGCTATACTTGTTTCAGGGGCCAAGCCATTCAGCTGTGACATCTACAGCTTGGACAGATCTGGGTGAATACTGTACTTGTTTCAGGGGCCAAGCCATTCAGCTGTGTGATCTGTGGCAGGACAGCTCTGAGTGAATGCTGTACTTGTTTCAGGGGCCAAGCCATTCAGCTGTGAGATCTGCGACATGGACAGATCTGAGTGAATGCTGTACTTGTTTCAGGGGCCAAGCCATTCAGCTGTGTGATCTGTGGCAGGACAACTCTGGGTGAATACTGTACTTGTTTCAGGGGCCGAACCATTTAGCTGTGAGATCTGTGGCGTGGACAACGCTGAGTGAATGCTGTACTTGTTTCAGGGGCCAAGCCATTCAGCTGTGAGATCTGTGGCAGGAGTTTCTCCCAGAGTGGCAGTCGGCGTGTGCACATGAATCGCCACAAGCTGGATGAAGCTAAGAAGGCAGCAGACATGGTGGCGAATGGGGCGGAAATGGAGGATGTTGCTGCTGTTGATGACAGTGATTTTAAATCAGAGCTATCCGTCAAGGTGGACCCTCCCAATGACGTGCTAGTGCTGTGTAACTCTAGCGAGGACAACGTGCATTATCAAGGTAAGTTCATCAGAATGACAAACATTATCAGTGTTAGTCTCCATGAGGACAGTGTCCCTATGGCGTGCTAGTGCTGTGTAACTCTAGCGAGGACAATGTGCATTATCAAGGTAAGTTCATCAGAATGACAAACATTATCCATGAGGACAGTGTCCCAATCATGTGCTAGTGCTGTGTAACTGTGGTGAGGACAATGTGCATTATCAAGGTAAGTTCATCAGAATGACAAATATTATCAGGGTAAGTCTCCATAAGGACAGTGTCCCAACGATGTGCTAGTACTGTGTAACTGTGGTGAGGACAATGTGCATTATCAAGGTAAGTTCATCAGAATGACAAATATTATCAGGGTAAGTCTCCATGAGGACAATGTCCCAACAATGTGCTAGTACTGCGTAACTGTGGTGAGGACAGTGTGCATTATTAAGGTAAGTTCATCAGAAAGACAAACATTATCAGGTTAAACAGCATCTGTTTGAAAGAGGAAGAAGAATCAGTGGCAAAATGTTTGATGTAAACTGTTCTAAACAGACGGGCCAGCACAAGAAAAATATCTTTCACCAAATGTTTTTGTGATTACACAAGCTGTAACACATATTTGGGTGTCAAGTGTCTTTGTTTTAATTGCCAAATGCTCATTAGTACCTGTGCCTTGTTTCTGGAAATATTTTTTGGGTGACAGATCTGCAGAATGCGGAGTCAGTGGTGTTCCCTCAGGGCTTGACGGACCACATCGTCACGGTAACCACACAGCCAGCAGATGGAGAGACAGAGAGTCTTGAGATTACTCATGATATACTAGGGGCAGAGGGTGAGTCTGTACACCTGTCTTTTTACCAAGTAATCAGGGTCATAATTCATCACCTGTCTCAAGTCTCTGCTGCCCATTTTAAGTTGTGTATAAATTAAGTTTTGTGTAGCCAGATGCCAGAGTGTACGGGTACCTTTGTGTGTGTCTGTGCGTGCGTGCACATGTATGTGTGTGTGTGTGTGTGCTTAGAATGTGTGTGTGTGTGTGTGTGTGTGCATGTATGTGCTTAGAATAGTCTCTATGGACAAAATTTTGCACTTCATAAATACTTTCATTATTGATTAATTATTATTATTTCAGTAAAAGCACAGTCCGATTGGCTCTGTCCTAGGCCAAGCTTACCCTGATGTAACTGGCCTGGTTGGCTGGGCATTGAATATGACATTTGTTACCAACCTTTGGCTAAACTGCCCTAGGTGTGCTTGCTGGCTACATGTGGCAGCTTGTGGGGTTTAGTGTTGTAGTGTTCCCCAGCTGAACACATCCAACTATGCAAACATTACAGGCAGTTTCTGTCCCCCAAATCCTGATGCTTTTTTAAAATGTACCCATTGCCAGACTTTAAAAGATGTAGAGCTTTAACATGTGTAAAACTTGAACAAATATCTGCTTGAACCCCTGTAACATTTAACAAGTGTCCAATCTGAAGTTAATTGTTGGATTTTTACATCAGCTGCACAGGGAAATGATTATCTGAAACAGAGAAGGAGTTCAGATCCTAGCTGTAGTCTTCTGATCACCCGGTGTGTAACACTAGCTTTGGTTGTTACAGAAGTGTTGGTGGACGACCACATGTCGGACCCCAGGGTAGGGAGCAGCGTGGTGGTGCTGTCTCAACCCTCCGACATGGACGGCCTCCACTCCTCCCTCTCCCACTCCTCCCTCAGCCACTCCTACCATGACCACCACCACCACCACCACCAGGATGACGACCACCACGCCACGCAGTCGGAGCAGCAGGTGGAGTATGACCACAGCCAGCTGCTGCACCCTGATCTCCACCATGAGGAGATCACCACCTCCCACCACCACCACGTGCTGGCGTACCCGCCTCTGGACCCCTCCTCGCAGCACGGCCATGACGACCAGACCGTTGCCGAGGAGATCGAGGTGGGCGTGTCCTCCTCCTCCAGTCATCCGCAGTCAGGGGGAAGCATCCACATGGACCCCATGATGGAGTCGGATGATGAGTTTGATGCGCTGGACAAGCACTCCTCTTGACGTCCATCAGGATGTTATGGCAGAGTCTGAGGACAAGCATGTTGCAAGTCAAGGGAAAGCATCCACATGGGCCCCATGATGGAGTCGGATGATGAGTTTGATACACTGGACAAGCACTTTTCTTGACGTCCATCAGGATGTTGTGATGTTGTGGTGGAGTCTGAGGACAAGCATGTTGCGTGTTGGGGAAGCTCATTTCTCAACGCATCCATGCCGATATTGTGATGCGGTCTTTCAGTGAGTGTTCTGTGCTGGATGAACTTACTTTACACCTGTGTGGACTTAGACTTAGAGCCTGCGATGCTGGGACATGTTTTCTTTGTACCAGACGTCAGTAATCAGAAGAACATTATGGCTCTTTATAGAGATAAAAATTCCACTGTGTGTAATGTGTAGTGTAATGTGAAAATGACATGGAGACATTTTCATTTATAGTTTGAAATAGAACCGTAGTACCTAAAAAGTTGCAAAACTGTCGTTTTGAAGCCACCTTTGCGTATTGGCGGAAACAACCTTGCTTGTTTTGGCTTCAGATATGTGTGATGGGTAGCTTGTTTGTCAGGTTGTTTATGTGAGGGAGAACTCAGATGGTTAAAACTGGCACGTTCTGACCAAGTTGACTTACCGCCAGTGTTGGAGAGTCGGGGGTTCAATCCTCATAAGGAATGCTCATTTTTCATGTCTGATATGCTGTACAGATTTTGGGGCTGGTTTTTGGGAGTTGCCTTTGAGTGCTTCAGTTTGTTCCCCTCCCTCTTTAGAAAAGATAGATCCATTCACCGTTGAAAAATTTCAAAAGTCTCATTGATAAGATGACAGGAGGATAAACATGCTTCAACTGCACAGCAGTATGGTGTCATAGTTGTGCACGTGTAGCGCCCAGTGGCAGCTGGCTTGAAATAGCTTCCTGCCCTTTGGTGTGTTGGGCTCATTTCGAGATGAAGGGCGTAAACTGTCCTTTATTATTATTAGTTTCATCCCTAGAATCTTTCATGTTTTTGTCACAGTGTTAACATAGTAACAAGCAAGTACACGATGTGACAAAGAAGTTGAAGGCTACTGCATTTGGGCAACCAGAACATTCGGTAAAGAAGAAGGAAAATGTACTCTCCAGAAGAAGATGGGACGGTGATGAAAAAAACACTTTGATGTTTCAACATGAATGCCTTTGTCCGGAAAAGTCAATTGACGGCTGTTGATAAAAGAACAAAGGCAGACACAAAATAAGAAGCAACAAGCCAGAAGACAGGCAGTTGTAGAAATGAAGGGGCGGTCACTGTCTACTGGAACACTGATAAATCAATCAGTCAGTGCTACAGATGGACTGGGTGCTGAGTGTGCAGGGTAAAGGGCCAGGGTAACAGGCTACACAGACATAGGAAGCCATCAGTGCTACAGATGGACTGGGTGCTGAGTGTGCAGGGTAAAGGGCCAGGGTAACAGGCTACATACATTAGGAAGCCGTCAGTGCCACAGATGGACTGGGTGCTAAGTATGCAGGGTATAGGGCCAGGGGTAACAGGCTACACAGACATTATGGTGGAGTCTGACAACAGGTGTGGTACTTTTGACAAGCTCATTTCTGGAAATTTCCCTGAGAGTTGTGATTGTGACAGGCTGGAACCGCTCACTTGTTGGCACGTTATATATGTTGTTTAGGTGTGTTTTATATTGAGCAAATGAACCCTTCATAGAGATGCTGTTATACAGTGTCTGACATGATATTTATGGCGTAATATTCCTCAGTAATTTTGCAGGAATCTGCCCCACCCTCACCCCATACTTCCCCTTACCCTTCATCCTTCTCGTTCATTTTGATATTGAAATATATATTTAATGACATAGGCCTGTGGCCCCAATCAAAATAAAAGTTACAAAACAATAAATAACAAATTATATAAAAATATATGCGTACAGAATACATGATATAATCAGATACATATCCAAAGTTGTGAAAGATTTTGATATACCAACTAAAAAAAGTATGAAGTAGTTAATAAAAGTGTGAAGTAGTTAATAAAAGTATGAAGTAGTTAATAAAAGTATGAAGTAGTTGATAAGTGATTTAACCACCTGTCAGCCGCTAAGGGCCAACTCTAGTCATGGGTAAAAAATGTCCACTCTCCCCACAAGGAATCCCCGCCTTTAGTCAAATCATCAAAATCGTTGCCAATGCTGCAACTCACCGGAGATTCTTCAGGCAATTTAGAAGTCCCCCAAAATGAAAAAGAAGAGGGATAATGGACTCGTAACAAAGAAGGCAAGATGGAGTGAAAAAGGAGAGGGATAATGGACTCGTAAAAAATAAGGCAAGATGGAGTGAAAAAGAAGAGGGATAATGGACTCATAACAAAGAAGGCAAGATGGAGACCATGCACAACAGTTTCAGTTTTGACAATAATTGTCTTCATCAAGAACAAATACTTACAACAAAGACAGGCAAAAAATAAAAAAGACGAGAAGGAAGAAGGAACAAGATAGTTACTGTGTATACATGTTTCATGTATTGTGAAGTGCTTTGAGCCAGTCTAGTTGGATTAGGCGCTTTATAAGAATTACGTATTATTATTAATCAAAAGTGGAGGTTGTTGTTGTTGTTATCTTCTTGTTATTTGTTTTGTTGTTGTTATTGTTGTTGTGAAAACGTCCTTTACCCAAGTACCTAACCAGGGAGAGTGTGGCTGTGTTAGATGCGTGTTGTTTGCATTTATTTGCAAATGAAGTCTTTGTGACTGTGTACACTGTCATGTGGTACATGGTCGGTCCAACTTGCTAGTCAGAAGCGTACTAGCCTGTGGATGGATGTTAAAGTTTTTAACATGATGTATACAATATTATTGAATTATGTTTATTTATTTGTGCCCCCCATACTTACTGTGAGATGGCACTAATAAAAGCATTTAATTATTTTTGTTACTGAAACCATTGATTTGTTGGACTGTAAAAGCCTGCAAAATGATATCTTCGTGACTACGTGACAGGTAGTATTTAGACTGTTGCACGTCATCAGATTCTCATGTTTGAAGCACAAAGGAAGGAAAATGTACTCACCAAAAGAAGATGGGACATGGACACAAAACCGTTTTAATGTTTTGACACAAAATGTCTGTCAGGATTTAATTAACTAAAACTAACAATAGAAACAGCAACAAAAAAAGAAGAGAGACGATTAATGATTTGTTGTGTCATTGTGTCAGTAAGGATTGATTTTGGGAGGGGGAGAGGCATTAATTTTGTCAGTATGTGAAATATGGATGGTCTTTTAACAGATGGACAGATTTTTTGTTAACTTTTTGTGTGCAGCGTTGTATTTTCAACAGTGATACATTCCAGCATGAGTTGATCTGTTCAGTTCATTTTAACAGAGCTGGTCTTTGTCTCCATATCTTTTTCTTTCTTCTGCTCCTTTGCTGCTTCACAGTATATGTCCTGTTGCAGGCCAGAAATGTGACATGTCCAGTGACAGACCAGAAATACGATGGAAGTCCTGTGGCATACCAGAAACAATAACATTATACACATTATTCATCCCAGCGTGATGAACAGAAAGGGTGCTAATACTGTACCTTGAGGTGCACCAGTGTTTGTATGAATAGCAGATGACAGTACTCCAGGCATACATAATGAAATCTATTTGTACGGTAATCAAAGATCCATGAAATAAACGATGATGGTAATGTCATGTTTAAAAAAGTTCTTGAACAAGTAAATGAGGTTGTATTGTATTGAAGGCACTGGAAAAATCAACGAATATCAGTCTTACAGAACTTCCTGTTTTCCTAAATGTGAGTATGTATTTTCTAAAATGTATAAAGCGGCATCATCGGTACACCTGTTTCTCCTGTAGGCAAATTGTAGTGGGTCAGTGTAATATTTCACTAAATTTTCCTATTGACAGAAAAGCGATGCATGCCCTTTGGCAGATCAGAAAAGCGGTGTATGTCCTGTGGCAGACCAGAAATGTGATGTATGTCCTGTGGCAGACCAGAAAAACGGTGTTTGTCCTGTGGCAGATCAGAAAAACGGTGTATGTCCTGTGGCAGATCAGAAAAGCGATGTATGTCCTGTGGCAGATCAGAAAAGCGATGTATGTCCTGTGGCAGATCAGAAAAGCGATGTATGTCCTGTGGCAGATCAGAAATGTGATGCATGCCCTGTGGCAGACCAGAAATGTGTACAGGACATATATATCAAAAATGAGATGTATGTCCTGTGGCAGACCAGAAATATGTACAGGACATATATATCAAAAATGCGATGTATGTCCTGTGGCAGACCAGAAATGCGTACAGGACATACCAGAAATGCGATGCGTGTCCTGTGACAGACCAGAAATGCGTACAGGACATATATATCAGAAATGTGATGTATGTCCTGTGGCAGACCAGAAATGCATACAGGACATACCAGAAATGCGATGTACGTCCTGTGGCAGACCAGAATCTCAACCTGTCCTAGGGTATTACATAATCTCCCTTGTCGGACTCAGAAAACGAGAAATCCATTTCGACACAAGATTTTGATTTCAGTCCTTAGCCTATCAGTTTGCTGCCGCACGCACCGAGTGCTGCAATGCAACTGGCCTCTGCTTTCTCACAGACTCTGCTTTCAGCCTTCATTCTTTCCTCCCCCCTCCCTCCTTACCCTTCTTCCTCCTCTCCCTCCCATGCCCCCCTCCCTCCCCTGCCCCCCTCCCTTGCATTCCTCTCGTCACTCGCTCCTCCTCTCGATGCCACTATGCTTCTGCATGCACCCCCCCTCCTCTCGCCACTGCGGGTCATCCTCACTGCAGTTTAAATTTACCTTATCCTCTCTCCCCTCGTCTAAGCTACACTTAAATGTAAACTATGCTGTACTTCGCCAGAGATGTGTTTGTATGTGCAGATCCAAACACAAAAAGGTTCAAACGAACACTTGTTTCTTTTGATACGGACACACAGTATGCACATTTTCTGGGAAATTCCCTTTTTCAAGCCACAAAACGACACTTAAACCACCGATAAATGGTTAAAAATGAGAGAGAAACTAAACTTGTTTGGGTTGAGTTTTTGTCGCTTGTTCAGTGCTTGGGAGATTGTTGGCATGACAATGTGTGTGTAGTTAAATCTGAAACCATGTACTTTTCTAGAGATGTGGTTACGTGTGTAGTTAAATCTAAACTGTGCTGAACTTGTCCAGAGGTAGGCTGAATAAACCCATTTTGTGTTCAGTTACCATTCAGTTTGTAAACTTACCACCACTAAAGAAATTGAAGGTGAGATTTTTGAACCAGGCGATATGTTGCACGTGCAACTCTTCCTGCATGTATGGATGGCCAGGAACATCAGGGGTATAGTTACCAAGTAAGCCGTCAGTGTTGACTGAATTACTGAAGGTGAAGCAAAGTTTACCAGCAACAATAGCTCACCACTATGTGTACGGTCGATGGAATGATGAAACTAGCAGGTTGGAAGTAGGTAACGACCAATGAGCCACAGCCACAGCCAGATGTTCCTGTTTTCTTTTTCTTTTTTGATGGTATCTACGAGAGGCAGTTGGTATCACCTCTCATTTTCTCTCATACTCTCATGCCCTCTTTTCAGTGACGTCCAAAATAATAACACGTAAAACAAAACGTAAAAGAATGATTACAATTAAATCATAGAACAGCCCTAGAGAAATGTACTCGCCTATACAACGAAACACAAACGGAACAATTAAACACAAGTGCTTTCGACAGAGAGTCTTCATTGGGTGTAAGAAGATAGAAGATAATAAAAGAAGAAGGAAGTAAATGAGGTCGTAATCCTCACACACACACAAAAGAAAAAAAAGCTAATGATACTTGCTGACAGATTGACACACAGGGTACAATAACACAAACACAGTGTGCGGATGCACTCTGTTACAGCTATAAAAGGCTGCTTACAGATCTTTTCTTTCTTGGGCCCATTATCTTGTTCCCTGGGACTGTTGTCTACCCCCCTCCACACCCCCCTGCCCTGAAGGGACGCCAGGGGATGTCCGGTGTCTCGCCCCTGTCTGGAATCTCAGGGCTGTCATGGAAAATAGGAGTTTCTCTCTTTTTCTTCTTCAGAAAAGCCATTTCTTTTGGCATGGCATTTGTACTTTTTTGATTCACCCTGATATAACTGTAATGGTTGACTGGGCATAAAACACCAAGTTACTTACTTGTTCTTCTTGGAGGTAGCTAGACGATAGCTGGTTGGTGTGATAGCTGGTTGGTGATGTATGCAACATGCTGCTGTGTGGTGCTGGTAATAGCTACAGTAAGTGATTTGATATGGAAAAAAAAGATCATTTGTGTTCACCAAAATAACAACACAAGGTTGGGGTGACTTCACAATTTGTTTAATTATTATTATTTTTCATTTGTTTCTAAAGCAATTGATTGGTCGATGAATTTGGAATACTGTGGACTGATAATAGAATGATAATTGATGATAATAGATCAATACTATATGATGGTAGATCAATAAACCCTTAAACACAAGACAAACAGCACCTATTAGTATTACAATACATGCCAACATTTTCAATCAATGCATAACGGTCACAGGCAGGACTGTCAACAGCTGTCAATGAATCCTGCCGATATCCAGCCACATGTAAGCTCACAAAACATCCCCAAACTCCTGCATTTCAATCACTCAGTGACTCATTGGGTCATTCAGTCTATCCAATGATTCCATAGACATACAGTGTGATATTCTGAACAGTGCAACACCATTGATCAACAGCCAGCTTTTTGTGTGTGTTTTTGTTGTAATAATGTAACTGTTTTTCTGTTGTTTGCAAAAATTAAACAAAAAAGATTCAGGGCAGGGTTTAACTTCACATTGTTTAATTGAGATTTAAATTTACCAGATGAATGGAGCTAAACTAAGTGCTAAATAAATACTAAACTAAGTGCTAAATAACTAATAGACTAAGTGCGGAATAAGTAATAGACTAAGTGGCGAATAAGTAATAGACTAAGTGCGGAATAAAACCCTGAAACATGAAACAAGCAGCCTCTATTACAATACATGCGAACATTTTCATTCATACATCACGATCACATGCATGCACACCATCCACAGCTGTCAAAATACATCCTGGCAGTAGTCAACCACCAATCCAACCACATGTCAACCTACGCAACATCCCAAGACTCCTTCATTTCAATTTATCCATAAACGCAACCTACACTGACCACAACCCACAACCTACGGAACATCGCTGATCAACGGCTAGCTATTTTGTTATTCATTTGTTTTTCCTTATAGTCATACCATTCAGCAAAGAACAGCAGCAAGTTTACTATGTCCTCAAACCAATAAATATTATAACTGTACGTACTTACCCTGTGTGTGGAACACGAGTTTCTCCTTTTTGAACTACTTTTGTTTTTTGGAGAGAAAAAAAAAGACTGCCTGCCTATGACAGTTAGGTAATTTATTTTCTTCCCCCCAGCTGATCTCTGATGTACAACTTTTACCTCATAAAATTATGACATCACGTCAATGATGAGGGAGGTATTACTTTCTACTATTTGTAAATACTAATGTTGCCATGCTGGTGGGTGCACGACAATCAGCTGCTACTCTATTCTTTCTCTCTCATACCCACAAACACAAACATGCACACAATCTGTATATAATACAGATACACAAAACAGCTGGCCACAATAATACTGTTGACAAAAGAGTAGCAACAATTCAACTATGTTCTCAAACCAATGAATATGATTGGTGTAGTTACCCTGGGTGTGGTACAAGGGTTTTATTCCTTTTAACTGTTTTTTTTTCAAAAGACAGTATGTCCGCAGCCTGTTATTACTAATTTGTTTTTTTAAACCCCAGCTGATTACTCCTAAGACATTGACCTCATAAAATTATGACGTCATGTCAAAGATAACACAAAGTATTGTTGTCTGCAGCCTTTTTTACTAATTTGTTTTTTAAACCCCAGCTGATTGCCCCCCCCCCCCCACAGACATTGACCTCATAAAATTATGACGTCATGTCAAAGATGGCACAAAGTATTGTGTTGTACCACTTTACTAATAATAAATACCCATGTCGCCCTAATGGGATAAAACATTTTTTTTATTAGGATTAATATGAATCTTTCCCTCCCTCTCTCTTATACCCACAAACACAATCAGTCAGTCAGCGCCCAAAAAACTGGCCACAAGAACACAAAGTCTCAGGAACTAAGAAAATGTGATGCTGCTTTTTGTGCTTGGATTGTGAGAGGAACGGTATCGGTGTAGGAGTGAGACTGAGAGTCAGTTTTAAGTTTATGTAAGGAAACAGCAAACGGCGGTTGGTGAGAAAGACCTGGCACAAAAGAACAAAGAAGCTTTACTCGCCAAAAGAAGATGGGAGGTGGATGCAAAACAACTCAACATTCTGGCACAAAAGTTCTTCATCAGCAGCACTAAAAAATAAGATGGCCAAAAATAGAAAACCGGAAATAAACTCCCTTTTGGCAAGTAGTTTCCTTGTTCTTCTGTGCTTTAAAAATAAATAAATCTTGATGACATTTGTAAAAACATTTTATGAAATGTTTTTTACCTGGTGTTTTCAGTGGATGGAATAGTGGACCAGCATCTCCTAGCTTTATGTGCTGTTGTACACAAGGGCAGTATCAAATGACTACCTTTTTGGAACACGCGTTGTGATTGTTGTGAGTGTATGCATATATGTTCTACTTGTGTATTTGGATTGAATTTGCAGGACTGACTTGGGTATAGTGTTACATTTGAGAAAAGTGTGATGACTGTTGTGTTTGATGGTCCTGAGGCAACCCTTTGTCATTATCAGGATGTTAAAATCGAACGACTAACTCGGAAGTCTGTGTATAGCTGCCTGAATGTTGGAGAGACTGCATGTACGTGAACTTTTTATGTATGGACAGTTGCACACACACAGTCTCAACAAGCTCTGGATGAACCTGTAAGTTCATACACAAGAGGGGAGGAAATCCCAGCGGCTTGTTTGTGTGAATTACTCCTTCATCAGTGCCACACTGACAAAGGACCATTTTGTTCTGTTTCTAGAGATCAGAAACAAAGCATTTCATTATACAATGAACCAATGTTTTGAGTTGTGATAGCATACAGTTATGTGATGTGCACATCCATGCAGTGGAATAAAAGCTCGTTTTCACATTCTGATATTCTCTGTTTGACCTGCGTGGCAAATTATGTGAGGCTATGTTGTGATTAGTGTTTTGTCCAGTTGTGAAGCCACCAATGTGTGTGTGTGTGTGTGTGTGTGTGTGTGTGTGTGTGTGTGTGTGTGTGTGTGTGTGTGAGAGAGTTCTTTTTTAAACCCCCAAATATGTAAGGGAATATATTAAAGTCATCAGTTTTCTGTGTCACTCTAGTGTGCAGCTGCTGACAGCATCAACTGACACAGTCATAATTGGATATAATTAGTGTTCTGGGTGAAAATGTGGCGATTCTGCAATTTCCAGGGGTCAGTTTTTCTGTGCTTTGAACAAGTTAAAACTCTGCATAGTAATCCAAATTGGCGAGCATGTTGGATCACGTTTTGTAGTTTTGAAGTTTAACATAATTTTTTGTGACAAGCAATGATTACTGGATTACTTCCTGATTATACATGCCAAAAGAACATGCACACACTTGCACGGATGAACATGCAGAAATGTTGACCGCAGATACACTTTTAATCATTTCATTCACAGTACCACTCGCATCCATTTTAACAAATCAGCATGCAAGCCAAACTTCACATGATCAGACATAAGACCAAACTGAAATAAACATTAAATTATCGCAAATAACCGTTGAATAACATAGTCATCTTCTGTCCTCCCACCCCTCCCCTCACAACAACCACACAAACCAAAGCGACCACGAATATATGGCAAGTGTTTTACAATTATATGGATCGGCAACTATTACTACATGGTATTATTCTGACATTTTTGCACCCATGCATCACTCTGGGATCTTGTAGTCTTTTGTCGCAGCACCAGTCTTCATTGTCCTAGCTCTGCATTGTCCTAGATCAGCTTTCTCCCACCACAAACCCCTCCCTTGTGTGTTAACCTCCCTTTCTCAAAGATATCTCCTTCTTTGACCTCCTTTGTCTCCCCCCCCCCTTTTTTTAATTTTTTTACATTATGCTGTCCTAGTCTAGCTCCTTTTTACATTATGATGTCCATAGTCTTAGCTCCTTTTGCATTATGCTGTCCTTAGTCTGACTTTTCTCATTAAACTGTCTACCTCTTATTACAGTATATGGTCCTTAGTCTAGTTCTTTTTACATAATACTGTCCTAAATCTAGCTCCTTACATTATGCAGTCCTTGGTCTAGCTCTTCTGACCATACACTGTCCTAAGTCTCTTTCTACACTATACCGGCATTAGTCTAGTTCTTTTTACATTATGCTTTACCAAATCCTGATGACACCCTCTGCAAAGTCCTGAGGCCACTCTACCAAGTCCTGATGCCACTCTGCCAAGTCCTGATGCCACTCTGCCAAGTCCTGATGCCACTCTGCCAAGTCCTGATGCCACTCTGCCAAGTCCTGGTGACACTCTCCGCCTATCATTGAAGAGGTCTGGCTCGCAGTTTCTTCTCCTCTACGCTGGGTTCGATGCCCAACGCGTAGCGCTGCAGCTGAGCCTCCCTCTGGTTCCTCATCTTCATCAAGAACCGCTTCTTGATGCGCCAGCTCTTCAGCTTGTAGTAGAAGGGGTTCGGCTTTGGTCGATACAGCGGCACCTTCCCCCCGTAGTACATGTTTTCAAAATTGAACGCTTCCTCTTTGATCCCATCCTCCCGCGTCTTTTCCTCCTCGGGTCTGGCCACCACGATGGGGATGTTGCTCATGTCGGGGCGGAACTCCACCACATTCAGCTTGATGCGGTTGGCCAGCTCCTGGTGGGTTTCCTGTCAACATGCATACAAATTGGTGGTACACAGATACATCACAGCTCTCACCAAGTTTGGTCTCTGAACACACATATTTGAACTTTTGTTGTCAGGGGGCACACACACACACACACACACACACACACACACACACACACACACACACACACAGAGGTACAAACACATACACTCTCTCACACATACACACACACACAGGTACAAACACATTCTCTCTCACACACATACACATGTACACACACACACAGGTACAAACACATACACTCTCTCACACAAACACACAGAGGCACACACATACACAAATAACACACTTGGAATGCATACACACAGTGAGAAAGTCCAGTTTTACCTGCTCACACACAGACCTACATTACATCTGATTTTTCAGCGCAAAATACACACGCATATGTATACATGCACATGTACGCACTCATTCCAAAAACAACTGTGACAAAACCTTCAAGCTAGAGTTTCGGGCAAAACTGCACATTGTAATATTTATACTATTTCACACCGATAACCTGTTGACCACACCTGTTTCTGCAGTCCATTGAAGAAGGCTTTGGTCAAGTTTTGGATGTTGGTGGTAGACCCCTCCACTTTAGCGGACAAGTCAGTGATGCCGATCACCTCACAGATCGTCTTCAGTGCGCGGTGACATGTCAAGCCCGATCCTGAGGTGACCAAAGGAAGACATCTCCATTAAGGCTTTGCAATCACATACTGGCTCTGCAATCTTTGCATAGGCTGTGTTGTGTTGCCTGGTGAAACCTTCGATGAAAAAGCACCCATAACAGTCTACGAAAAGTGGCCTTGCAGGGATTATTTATGTTTCTGGAGGGTATTTGATGATGAATTGACACAACATGGTCTAAGAACAGTGGTCTCTCAGAAGATGATAGTAATTTAGCCGTCATTTCAAGATGCTGCTTTGTTCATGAGAGGTTCACAAAGTTTACCTGGGATGAAAGCACAATGGGAAGTCTTGGGAGACAGGCATCTGACTTTTGGTGTTGTGTCACAATGCAATCATTTGAGTTAGGGTATTCTGCTAGAACATAAATTTGGTAACACAATCAAAGAGACAGTCACCTGACTGTCATGTAAATAAACTCCTTGCTTAGGAGACTTTATAGGCCACCCCTCTTAGGAGACTCTACAGGCCACCCCTCTTAGGAAACTTTATAGGCCACCCCTCTTAGGAGACTTTATAGGCCACCCCTCTTAGGAGACTCTACAGGCCACCCCTCTTAGGAGACTTTATAGGCCACCCCTCTTAGGAGACTCTACAGGCCACCCCTCTTAGGAGACTCTACAGGCCACCCCTAGGAGACTTAAGGCCACCCCTTTAGGAACTTAAGGCCACCCCTCTTAGGAGACTTTATAGGCCACCCCTCTTAGGAGACTTTATAGGCCACCCCTCTTAGGAGACTTCTAAGGCCACCCCTCTTAGGAGACTTTACAGGCCACCCCTCTTAGGAGACTTTATAGGCCACCCCTCTTAGGAGACTTTAAGGCCACCCCTCTTAGGAGACTTTATAGGCCACCCCTCTTAGGAGACTTTATAGGCCACCCCTCTTAGGAGACTTTAAGGCCACCCTTAACTTCCCCTTTAGGAGACTTTACAGGCCACCCCTCTTAGGAGACTTTATAGGCCACCCCTCTTAGGAGACTTACAGGCCACCCCTCTTAGGAGACTCTACAGGCCACCCCTCTTAGGAGACTTAAGGCCACCCCTCTTAGGAGACTCTACAGGCCACCCCTCTTAGGAGACTCTACAGGCCACCCCTCTTAGGAGACTTTATAGGCCACCCCTCTTAGGAGACTCTACAGGCCACCCCTCTTAGGAGACTTTATAGGCCACCCCTCTTAGGAGACTTTATAGGCCACCCCTCTTAGGAGACTTTATAGGTCCACCCCTCTTAGGAGACTTTATAGGCCACCCCTCTTAGGAACTTTATAGGCCACCCCTCTTAGGAGACTTTATAGGCCACCCCTCTTAGGAGACTTTACAGGCCACCCCTCTTAGGAGACTTTATAGGCCACCCCTTTTAGGAGACTCTACAGGCCACCCCTCTTAGGAGACTCTACAGGCCACCCCTCTTAGGAGACTTTACAGGCCACCCCTCTTAGGAGACTTACAGGCCACCCCTCTTAGGAGACTTTACAGGCCACCCCTCTTAGGAGACTTTACAGGCCACCCTTCCTAGGAGACTCTACAGGCCACCCCTCTTAGGAGACTCTACAGGCCACCCCTCTTAGGAGACTTTACAGGCCACCCCTCTTAGGAGACTTTATAGGCCACCCCTCTTAGGAGACTTTACAGGCCACCCCTCTTAGGAGACTTTACAGGCCACCCTTCCTAGGAGACTCTACAGGCCACCCCTCTTAGGAGACTCTACAGGCCACCCCTCTTAGGAGACTATACGTCACCCCTCTTAGGAGACTTTATAGGCCACCCCTCTTAGGAGACTTATAAAATATATTTTTTATTCATTTCTGTGGAGTTGTTTTATGAGCGGTTTCACTGACACATTTAAATGCAAGCAATTTTACACAGCTGTGTGCAGAAATGATCTTGATCACACATTATAACGTATAATATTGCATTACCATGAGCAAAACTCCATGCCATCTCTTACTGTGCTTGTGGCTCACAATAATAATAATGAGTACTTAGAGTGCCTAACCTGCACAGGCCCTAAGCACTTACACGTTCCTTACAAATACACATTGTCAAAATTCAGTGCATACAACATGAATGCACACACATACACACACGCATGCACGCACACAAATTCGCACATGCATGCACTCGCGCACACAAACACACGCCAGTCGCATATCAGGGCAATGGGACTGAAGAAAGGTTTAAAAAAAAAAAAGTTTTCAAGGAAGATTTAAAAGAGCTGACTGAGGTAGAATAACAATAATGGGAAATTTCTAGAGCATCTACTCTTAGGATACAGGAAGCACTCTACAATGAACAACATACACAAAACCAGGAGAAAAAATAGATAAATGAATAACTGTAACATCTCTCCTGAATCCCTCTCTCCCCGCACACTGAAAAAGCACCATGATAACCAGAATCATATCTCGTGCAGCAGTCAAAATACTGTTTGAAAAGGAAGGTTTTTACTGTTGGTCTAAAGATGAAAATGCTGGGCACTAAACATGTTGACAAAACCGAGCTTGCAATACAGCACCTTTGGCGACCTTGTAGACGTACACTGCCGTCTGTTTCTCTTTGGAGTAGAAGTTGTGAAACACTGAAAAACAACATCAGAACAGAACATCATTAAACACAGCATCGCAACTCTCCCTCCTTACTTCACCTCCACACCTCTTTTCTGTGCAAAAACTCCAGGAATAATCCATGATATGACAAGTCAAGTCTTCTCTAATGTTCCTGATTCACCCCTTTACATGCCTGTACAGTGTAGTGTTTTGAACCACATGTTGTCTGCCTAAGTTACATGCTGTATGTTCAAGTCATATGTTGTCTGCCTAAGTTACATGCTGTATGTTCAAGTCATACATTGTCTGCCTAAGTTACATGCTGTATGTTCATGTCATATGTTGTCTGCCTAAGTTACATGCTGTATGTTCAAGTCTTACGTTGTCTGCCTAAGTTACATGTGGCAGGTTAACTTAGTAAAGTTACATGTTGGTGTATGCTGAAGTCACATATCTGTCTAAGTTACGTGTTGCCTGCTCAGGTTTGCCAAAGTTCCATGTCGTATGTCTAAGTCACATGTTGTCTGCCAAAGTTCCATGTTGTGTATCTAGATTTTCTAAGTCACATGCTGTCTGCCAAAGTTCCATACTGTATGCTCATGTCACATGTTGTATGCCCAAGTCACATGTTGTATGCCTCCGTATGAATACTAAATGTTGCTTTAGGGGAACGTGGCTTCACTGGAAATTATGTTAAGGGACCTTGTTGCACTAGAAATGCATTACCAGGGTTCACCTTTGTGAAATGCCAAAATGGGATTACAACCCGACTGGGCTTTTTGTAGTCTGATGAGAGCCAGGAGTGAGGCAGCACAGCATTTCAAGCATTGTAAAGATTGAACCACATGTTTTTGATCACACTCTGAGCACTGCTTTCCGGCACCTTCCTCCAAACTCTGCCAGATTTAGTTACGCCACTGAAGGGGCACTCTTTATCTCCGCGCAGCTGTCCAGCGACGCAGTCAGCGCCCTCCGAAAGGTTCGGGTACTAATATGACTGTAGAAGCAACCTAGTGCCAAAGCACGCACGTAAACATGAGATGCATCTACCCCGGGTAAAAAAGAGAGTTCCATCTCGATTCAAACGATTGTGGTTTTATTTGTGCCGGTGTAAACCTAGCTGGCGGCTATAAATGACACCTTGTTTTATTTCAGTTGTTTGTAACAAACTCGGTACTGTTTGAGCACCAACAGAAAACTGCTCATTAGCTGACAGTTTTCTGGACCCTATGGCGTAACTAAATACAGCAGTGGTTGAAGGAAGGATGTCGTAAACCAGTGCTTGGAGTTTGGTTTTTCATATGTCACTTTTGCAAGAAAGACACACAAGCAAGAAGACATATATACACAAATATGTCAGAATCAGGGTCAGTTCCAACTAATACATACACTGACTTCTGCCATGTCTGAGGGTGAAGTTTGTTTACTTTGTATTTACTCACATGCTAGGTGCGAGGTACTGTGGGCAATTCAGATCTTTGCTATTGTGTTCCTGTGACCTCTTTCAAGGTGCTAATTAACTCTCTTTGTTTGTTGGTTGTGCCACACAAGTGGTTTGGGAAGGGAAAACCAAGAGCCACCCGCCTGTGTAATCATGGTATCTTTCAAGGTGATAATTAACTTTCTTTCTTTGTTGATTGTTCCAAATACACAAGTGGTTTGGGAAGGGAAAACCCTGAGCCACCCACCTGTGTAATCGTGGTATCTTTCAATGTAGCGCAGTCTCTGGGCAGCCATGTTTTTGGCCTGCACACACACACAATGTATGTACACAAACACACATGCACACACACACACACATGCATACACTTTTGCTTCAGTACTATAGTCTCCCAAAGTTGTTGTTGTGCACAAAGAGAAACATTCTCACTTTCATCCATGTCGTAATGATGTTATTATGTTGTGTTCAAACATTAGTGTTCTCACCTTCACTAGTAAGGCACTGTGAAATTGACATCAGAGTGTTCTGCCGACAGTAATGTTCTCATTTTCGGTATTATGACAAGAGAAGTTTATGTTCGAACAGTCAAACAGTAATGCTATCATCTTCGGTACTATGGCATAGTAAAGTTTATGTTAGACTGTGCAAAACAGCTAATGTTTTTATTTCCATTATAACGACAGGGTGAAGTTTATTTTGTGTTCAAATAGTAATGTTCTCACCTTTCTTAAGGCTGCTCTAGAATTTGGAGACTTGGCAAGTCCAAAACCTGGTCACAAAGATAACCAATGAATTAGCAAACCCCAGAATTACTGAAAAAGACATTTTTAAAGAGTGAATTAATAAGCAATAAATATCTGAAGAAACTGACATACAGATGCTTAACCAAAACAAGAAAAAAACATGAATCTACTCAAATTATATGTATGTATGTACGAGTCATATATATGTACACACACACCAAAATGACCCCCCCCCCCCCCCAATATTAAAACAGGGTTCCACGCTGAGCTATAAGCCCCACATTCCACCCCCGTGTTACCGCAGTAGCATGCAAAAGACCAGCACACAGCTAAAACAGCCAAACACACATGCACCTTACACATGTGGCTTCAAATAACAATGTAAACTGGTGCATGTTGGTATGGTGTACAAAACACCTGTGTTGAGACGGCAGCATTTCACACAGCACCAGAAATGTCAAAAACTGAACAGCGCTTTGGTGGATATTCAAAATGCAAAGCGCTGTGTATAGCTGCAGCTACTCATTCAGATTTGCATACGCCTCAAGCGCAATGGGTCTGCTGTGATGCAGAGAATAGTGCTATAGTTGCTATTGTGAAGCGTTTTGGGTCTCAAGATGAGGCACTTGACAAGTGTTCATTTTTTTTTAAACCAACAAATCTCTCATTATCATTGCATGTGCGCCTGCTTATTATGCAGGCCTTGTTCTGAATCCACTGGTCTCTCACTCTGTAGAAATGTTTTAAGCTTGCGGGCCAAACACGGCGGGCGCTCTTCAAGCTTTTCACACAGAAGACACAAAAGGTTAAAAAGAACATTTACTTTACTTCAACAATGAAAAATATGTGCAAATTTTAAAGCGAAATCACCTTTTTCAAACAATGAACAGACAAAATATTAAAATTAGCATTTTCTTTTAACCCTCTGTGAGCTTTGATCTTGTTTCAGAACCCTGACAGTCAACTTTGCTTAGATTTTTTTATTTTTTTTGCACCGAATATCATTTGTGACATTCTGCTTGGGTGAAGCTACACAAATGACCCCCACCTCTTTCCCCTTCTTTATGACAACTTGCCTGCCAGTCCGTTCTTGTTTCCTGTGATGACAAAGGCGCTGAAACGCTGCTTACGTCCCAAGTTGCCAGTCATGTTGGTCACTAACTTGAACTGAAAACGCACACAAGTATTGAGTAACATGCCTATGTCGTAAGGGGAAAAAGATGCCCCAAACAAGCGCACACACAAAAAGACAGGCAAGGGAAACCTTCCGAGGTGTAGCCAGCACTCCCACACATCCTCCCAACAAAACCACACACACACACAACCCTCCCCCCCAAAAACAACAACACACACAACAACAATGACCCAACAAAAACAAAACAAAAAAGCATGCCTATGTTGCCTGTCACAATAGTCCAACGCTTACTTGAAAACACATCCAGGAGAAACCAAATCTAAGCTGCCCATGATGGCAGTCACCAGCTTGAAGTGAAAACACACCCAGTTAAAGGTTTTTCTAAGTTGCCTGCCATGATTGTTACTCACCAACCTGAAGTGAAAACATACCTAGTTAAATACTGAAAATGCATATCAAGTTTATAACCAATGAACTTCCTGCCAAACTCACCTCAAGGACACCACCAAATTCACCTCAACGACACCACCAAACTCACCTCAAGGACACCACCAAACTCACCTCAAGGACACCATCGCTCACCTCAAGGACACCACCAAACTCACCTCAAGGACACCACCAAACTCACCTCAAGGACACATTCAAATTGGCCTCAAGGGCATTGCCAAATTCACCTCAAAGACATTACTGAATTCACCTCAAGGACACCACCAAACTCACCTCAAGGACACCATCAAACTCACCTCAAGGACACCATCGCTCACCTCAAGGACACCACCAAACTCAAAGACACCAGCAAATTTACCTCAGAGACACCATCAAACTCACCTCAAAGACACCACCAAACTCACCTCAAGGACACCATCAAACTCACCTCAAGGACACCACCAAACTCACCTCAAGAACACCACCAAACTCACTGCTAGAACACTGCCAAACTCACCTCAAGAACACTGCCAAACTCACTGCTACTAGAACACTGCCAAACTCACCTCAAGAACATGCCAAACTCACTGCTAGAACATTGCCTAATTATCCTCAAGAACAACACCAAACTCACCTCAAGAACACGCGAGTCAAAGCCTTCGAATGTGTCTGGAACAAAAGAGAAGACAAAAACCAATGTTAACAAAAACCACATACACACATAGCTGTGTTTCCTGTTTCACAGCTAGTTGTGTCTGTGTACATGTCTGTCAGTGCAAACCCTAGTTGCAGCACATTTTTCATCCCCAGGAATTTCACAGTATTCCATAAAAAAGATGTCAGAACATCAGCTACCCATACGGCAAGTGATGCAGCACACAGACTATAATTATATGAAAAGGATGCACATCCTAAACACCAACGTTTTTCTCAACAGTTGACACCAGATTTTCAAATGATGGAAAAAAAACAAGGAGCAACCATACAAGCTATCCAAAAGTAACAAAATCTTCCACCTGGGACAGTTCTCTAAACAGAAAGTGAATCCACCACCAGGCTGATAAGTAATCAATCAGCCAGCCATGCAAGTCGGAATGTATGGCAGGCATGTAAGCAGTCCCTCACAAAAAATACTTCAAACAATCAAAAAAGGAGGTGCAGTTATTGTCCTCAGATTTGAATAGCAAGGATAATGGGGTGTGGGGTTTGGGGGGCAGGCAGGGGGAGGTGTGTGTGTGTGTGTGTGTGTGTGTGTGTGTGTGTGTGTGTGTGTGTGTGTAGAGATTACCTCTCAAAATGGAAAAAAAATGGGACTGATGGGGAGAGGTCAGAGATTGTTTCAAAAAGTAGCTGACACTGACTATTAGTCAAACTTGAAAAGTGGGAGAGTGCAAAAACTATTTCTCAAAATCAGTTTTTCTCCTACCAGGTGAAGACAGTAGAAATTTGAGACTTCTGGAAGGCTGCTGTGTGTCAGTAGCGCTTATGCTGATGTCCCCTTCCCTGGACTTTACTTTAGCATGCAATGGAACACAGGCAGCTTTATAGCGAAATTCTGCTAACTGGTGGAAAGCAGCTTACATTCCCCCACAGGGTCTGGAGGCCCGATGCTTGTGCCAGCAAACTTGGCTCCTGTCCAGCCTCTCTGCAGAGCTGGCACTTTGAAAGTCCGGAACTGGGAGCCTCTGTCTCTGGCCTCCCGGATCTTGGTCTCTCGCTCAGGGTCTGGCGGCAACTGTTTGATGCTGATCACCTCGCGACCCTTCAACACTGGTGCATTCAGTCCTGGCCACACGATGTTGTTCTTGCCTGAAACATAATGAACCATATGCACCACCGTCTCAGCCACATGACATTGCTCTGGTCTGAAACACAATAGGCTGACACAATGGGGTGTTCATTCAGTTGCTCCTGTCTGAAATACAATGGGCTTACACACTAGCTGTTTATTCAGTCCTGGCAACACAGTGTTGCTCCTGTCTGAAACACAGCGCACTTAGACAATGGGGCATTTATTCGGTCCTGGCAACACAGCATTGCTCCAGTCTGAAACACAGCGCACTTAGACACTGGGGTATTTAGTCCTTGAGATGTGTTGTTGCTCTTGCCTGAAACAAAATGCCCACACACATGAAGCATTTAGTTTTGGCTTAAAGTTAAACAATATTGCTCTTGAAAAACAAAAACAACCACCTGAAACAAGGATGCTAAAGCAAGACCTAAACCCATAAACAGTTAAAAAGAATGCTAAGTTTATGTGATGATACAAAACATGTCTGAATGTTTGCAGTAAGCCTCCATTTTAAAGTGATAAAACAACAGTTAAGTGGTCATAAATGGAAATGTACTTATCCAGTTGCAGTTGAGGTGTGCTGAATCAGTGAATGCCTGGAGTTTTTGGAAGAATGCTGGCATCATTCTTCTAAACTCTCCAGACATTCAAAAGACTCCAACTACAACAGGCTAAGTGTTGTTTAACTGTTGTTACTTTAAAAAAAGGTGTTACCTCCAAAACGTGCACTTGTTTTATATTGTCATATTAAATTAGTGTTATATAACCAACCTGGTTAACTGTTTTAATGTTTACTTACCCACTCCAATGATCTGCCCTCTGTTCAAGTCCATTCTTTTGCGACCTCGTTTTCCTCGACCCCTTTTCCGTCCAGCGTTACTCACACCATACACACCACCCCAAAGTTCATCTGCCGTTACTGCAAAACAACAAGTTGAACAACACACATGCATGAGTATTTCTGTGTACATACAGCAGTTTTGCATGTTTGATTTTTTGTTTAGGTACAGATTTTTTATTTAAAAAAAAAGTTTTGTATTTGACTATGCACACAAATGGACACAGGAATACTGACACAGACAGACTGACATACAGATACACACACACTATAAACATAAAGACAGATCCAAATACCTTTGCCAGCAAAGCTGGCATTTCTGGTGCAGATGAGTTGGGAATTGTTGTCAGATGATTTTGTCAGGAGTGGTCTGCCTTGTGTGACGATACTCAAGCAGCTCAATGATCTCTGCTGTCTCCAGACACATGCTGTAACTGACGCAACAAGAAGAGCAAATGTTTGGTGTATTTTTTAAGTCTTTGTTGCTGCGTTAAAATATCAGTCTATTGTTTATTCTATTTCCTGCTGTGCAGAGTAAGACAAATTTCCTCGTAAACTTGTACTGGGCCAACAAATATTCTGATTCTGATTCTGTTTAGCTGACTCACAAGTTACAGTCAACTAGATAGTATCAAAACAGAAAATGCATCAATTTTATTTTCAGGAGAGTTCTTCAATTAACTTATTAAGTCAGTTGCCTCCAATTCCAAAGAAGTACTGGCAAGTGGCATTGTATTCTTTGTTGATGGGATGGGGTGGGTGGGAATTACTATACCTCTGGAAAGAATTAGGCCCCACATACCCCTTTTATAAGTAACAGTCTAAAACTCTCTTGGCCTACTCTGCAACTGAGAAAATGACTTCACAAGTCAGTGCTTTGCTCAAAACCAACTCCCAGAAAGTACAACTTTTACAAGCAGTGGGAAAAGGCCCAAGCACGCTATAAACGAGAACATAAGGATGGAACAGACCACAAAAATTAGGAAGATGGACACAGTGACCGCAACAACTATCACTATCAGTAATACTAATAGTATTGACTAAACATAATCTACTTTCCAAGGGCATCCACTAATCCACGGTTTGGAAGTGGAGGAATCTTTCCCGACCAGCCAGGCATGTTGCTGTATCTTTCCCTTAACCCACTACACCCCAAAACCTATTTTTTGCAACTCCCGCAATTAAACAGAACGAGCCGGTAACACTTGTGACAGCGGTTGTAACAAATGTAGCCTAATACCTTCCAAGGGCCAATTTGTATAACTTGGGTCGTCTAATAATTAATGCATTATGACACATTGCACTAAAAAGAAAATTCAGGACCCCTAAAGTCAGGATTACTCAGATCTTTAGATACTGCCTATACATGAACGCCAACGGTAACTGACCATGACAAACAGACGTTGTCCTTGCGGACAGCCTCAAAAGGCCATGCAAGACAGCTGCCATTTTGTTGATCGTACTTATCCCCCCTCGCACACTTTGACTATGCATAATATATAAAAGAAAGAAAAGGAAATTAAGACCAGGAAAACTAGATGTTTAGATTTAATGAAAATTGTCCAAAAGAAATACAAACATTAATTTTCACAAAACCAAAATGAATCTGGTAATCAAAGTCCGCATCAATATTTGTAGTTATATTTATAAAATTCTCCTAACTTACATGGCTCCTCGGTAGTATAGTGGTCAGTATCCCCGCCTGTCACGCGGGAGACCGGGGTTCAATTCCCCGCCGGGGAGGGCAATTTTTTTTTTCTTTCCATTTCATACTTCTTTTTAAATTATTTTTATTCCCACTACCTTTTGCTGAGTTGAGCAGAAGGACACACACATATACCACCCCATCCTCCCCCTTCCAAACCCAAACCCTGCTCTAAAGTTTGACTGGACTAAAAAACAAAAACAAAAAAAAAAAAAAATTACTCCATCTTCTTTTTCTGTCTGTCTCCTGGGAGTCTATCTTAGTTTGTCTCCATTAACTGAACGGGTTTTAATTTATTTACTGAATTTTTCGCATGTTCTTTGCGTGGCTTGGTGGTCATGGTCCTGTCAACTTTTCCTCTTCAGTTAGGTTTTACTAAGTCTTCTGATGTCTGTTGTGTGTAGTGATGTACTTTTTGGGGGCATCTTGTGGATTGCACATTGTGTCTTAGATCTGGCTATGGCTAATGCATCATGGAAATGTCCACTGTTATTATTCTTGAGATCACTTTTCTTTTTCTTTTCACCTGGCTATGCAGCGATTTAATGATGCTGTAATTTTGCACTTTCGTTCATTTTAGTGATATTTATTGCATCGTGCACTGTGACCATCACTAAAAATTAATAATGATGGCAGATGGGTGTGAAAGAGCCTGAGCTGCTCATATCTGGCAGTTCACTTGTTTTTCGCAGGTGAGAGCAGAAACAGGAAACTGACAAGGAGACAGCAAAAATAGCAGGAGGAAAATTAATGGCAGTGCCAGAGAGCTGACTGAACAATGATAATGATCAGCGTTAGTTAGTTAGTTAGTTGGTTCTTTCAACCCAGTCAGTAATGATCAGCGACTGACTGTACAGTGTTGATAGCTTGATGTTGTTGCTATAGGTTGAAGGTGATAGCTATGATACTGATTAAATGATGGTGGTGATGATGATGGCGCATCAACTGCTGTGTCAGCGCGGTGTTTAAGATGGTTTGTCAGGGTCATGACCGTGACTATTTCACACATGGAACTTCTCCACCAACTGAAAGCTAAGTGGATCAAATTTAATTCGAGTCATTGTTTGTTAGTTTGTCTTTGTTGCTTGAAAAAGTTGTTTTCATTGAAAATGTGCATGTTTTTATTGAAGTTATTTAAGTGTGGGTATGTGGATATTGTACTTAATGTGGCAACTACTTTCTATGACATTGTTATTAAAATTGTTTGTGTGTGACAGTGTGACAACTGTTCATCATTCTGCCATTATACTCAGGTATAAAAGTGTGTGTGTGTTTGTGCATATGAGCATGTATGTGTGTATGTGTGTGTGTGTGTGTGTGCATAATAATAATAATAATGTACATATATCATGCACTCATCAACGCCCTGAGCGCTCACATGATACATATTAACATAAATATGATATTCTATACACATGTAGAACACAGTCCTACCAAAACAATTTACATAAAGTATTATTATTATATATTAAAAAAAATATCTATAAAAAAATGCACTACAAACACACACACTGACTGTAGCAGAAACTGGGTACTGAATTTAGTTCGGATGGAAGTACTGTGAGAAGAGGAAGTTTTCAGTTTGGCTTTAAAAGATGACAGGGTTGAGCAGTGTCTAAGGTCTTGTGGGAGTGAATTCCAAATATGGGGTCCAAAGCAAGAGAAGGTGCGAAAGCCATTTCCAACATGCGGGCGTCAGAAGAAGAGCATAGTGTCTGTGCATATGCATACATGTGCAGATGTGTGCGTGCGTGTCTGTGTGCATGCATGCGTGCTTGTATGCATGTGCTCATGCATGTGTGTGCATGTGTGTATTATGCCACAATAGTTAAAAAATGTCTGGGTGCAACACTTTATCTGAGCATTCTTGGTGAGCATATGTCCAAGTGAGGATTTGTCCTACACAATACATTGTCCAGAATGGCTGACGAATGACTGAAAATAAATATACTTGACATCGTAAGTTGAATGAACACATTATAACTATAAAGAAGAAAATTGGATTGATGTGCACTACAATTAGTCGACGACCAGCCTACCAATACAGAGGAACAGAGCAGCAGAGTGGGGGGAAAACAAGCGCACACACACACACAAACACACACACAGCATACTGAGACTATCTTTCATGCAAAAATATTTACACAAATTTGGATAAGTGAATTTAGGTCTTGCCTTTGACACCCCCCCACCACCACCCTACACACACACACACACACACACAACACACACAGCATACTGAGACTATCTTTCATGCAAAAATATTTACACAAATTTGCATAAGTGAATTTAGGTCTTGCCTTTGACAACCCCCCTCCCCCCCCCTACACACACACCTCAGTCCTAGATTTACCATTTGTGGTGCTACAGGTGGCTGTTTGAAATGAGCCACAAACCTTGTGATGATTTTACTCATGTTGTCCAGAACTGTTCATGCATCTGCCTGTAAGTGTGTGTGTGTGCGTGCCTGTGTATGTGCACGTGTGTTGTGTGTGCGTGCGTATGTGCATGTGTGTTGCGTGTGTGTGTAGGTGTGTGTGTGCACGTGTGTTGTGTGTGCATGTATACACAGAGATATATATGTGTGAGTGCCAGTTGCCACAGTGCATTAAATTCAATCATTTTCTGTCACACATACACACACACACACACCAAAACAGAACAAAATAAACCATTTTCTAGGCTTTCTTACAATCTTTATTTTCTTTTTTAATTCTTTAAACGTCATTATTATATACTACAGCAGAAAAGGTATAGCAGTGAGGCTGGCTATAGTACTTGTGGGAGACAAAGAAATCTCACCACACTCACTATGTGAAAACACGGCAATAGGCTATGCACACAACAGTTCTCAAAACAAACACAGTCACTTACCATTATCGCCTGCTGAAGACCCTGGAAAATACCCAATTTGTCATTGTGCACACATGATAATTTGAAGACTTTTGCCCCTCTCTTCCCCTCCCATATATCTTTCCAAGTTTTCACAAAATATCTGTGTACTGTGAGAGAAATATTCATTTGGCAGCTGCCTGCTTTCAAGTACTTGTTTTTACCTGTTTGTCATGACAACTAAAAATAGTTCAGGATCTGTTTTTAACGCCAAGACTTGAAGCTTTCTCTTGTTACTAAAATACAAAATACTGTTTACGTGTTCACAAAATACCATAATTATCTTAGAAATGGAACAGACAGACCCCTTAATTTAGCCGATTACAACGGTTACAAACAAACAATAAAAACCCCTGCATGCCATATTTACATATATTATGTAATTCCACAAAAGGGTGGAAAGCCTAGATCACTACCCGCCTTTTGGTATATGTAACCAGTCATTTCTACCGATTTAAACATTGCTTATTACGGCCATTTCAGCCAAGAAACCTACAGGTTGACCAAAAGCCCTTGAGTATGATGCACATACTAGGGATACCAGAACAGAAACCAGCCCCCAAATTAAATAAAAGCAAAACCAAAAACCCCACTCACTAGTCTGTGTCTACAAAAGTTAGCTAAAAATCTGCTGCACAACACAATTATAAAAAAGACAGAAGAAAAGGGGATATGTATCAGAATATTTACAGGAGCAAATTTCAAAGACCTTTTCCAAAAAATGTCTCCTTTCTGTAGATCACTTAGAAAGTCTGCATATTACCACATACAAAAAGTTCACATATAGTCCGAATCTCAGTTTCAATTCCAAATATCATTGTAAGGCAGATGTTTCATGCTGTTTCCTGCCCGGTTTGCTGCCCTATATGGTGTTGATAGCGCCACCTGCTGGTGTGTCATATGCATTCCTCATTCATGTGCTGAAGAATGATTAATTAAGGCCACTTCTGGAAAAGTTATTTCATTACATATTATTTCTGTAGCAACCCTAAGCCTGAGATTCAAATCAAAATGCTAAAATTCTGCAAGAGTGATTTCACACTTTTTGAAACGCAAATTCAGTACATTGTATCACCAATTTCTCAAGTCAAAAATAGTTAAAACAAAGATTTTTAAATCAGTACATAGTTGACATAGAACAGAAAAGGTACAGCTGCAGTTCATAAATTCGTTGAAGAATGCAAAACCAGAATACATATGACACACCATGGCAGACTGTCTCTCAAAGATTATAAATGGCATTAATATCACTTATCATCAATAATTTAGCATAACAGAAAACGTCAACATAACCTGATCAGGAAGTACGAGGAGATTTTAACGTATACACGATAAATGTCAAGTACAAAAACTCACAACACAGATGTCTGAATAAAATAATCAATCAAAACAAACAAGGGAAAAAAGGACTGTATAAATAATTAGGCACAGCCACGATATTGCAAGATGAAAGGAACCAATGGTAAAATAGTAACATCAAATTACCAAAACACAGAGCTGAGGCATGTTTTTGACCCCCGAATTACGCAAGTGGTGTTAACCAATGAACCACATCCTTTGCAAACTGGAGTTTAGTTAAGTTAACCAAGGCAGGGTAATGACAACTGTGAGATCAACCATAAAAAAAACATTAATTTTTTTTGTAGTCTGGCATGTGAGGGAACAGCAGATTAGCTGCAACTCGTGGTGGGCTTTTCTTGTTCGCCCCGTTTCGGCCTCACCTCACACGGCCACTTTCACACTAGGCACAAAGGTAGAGCAGAGTGTTCTCTTTTTAATATCTTTTGACAGCTTGTCCTGTGCTGTGATCAGAGTGCACGCAAGGCCCAAGAGGGAGTATAACATGCGTAGATGCCTAAAGCACTGGAGTTTAGCACTACAAATTGTGAGAACTGGTAAGCATTTGATACGGGTGCCCTGCTGCCTATGAAGCAAATTCTCAGTGGGGGACAGGTGAAATGGTTGAGACTCTACTCAGCTCCTTTGAATTACACTGTGCACGCTTCTCAAAAACTAATGCACCTCAGTTTGAAATGTGTGTAAATTAACAGAAGTATTTCCCTCTCTTATCAAAATTGCAGCTTTCTTCAAAACTTTTTGCAGTAAAAATTCCTTACTTCAAATTCAACCACTATCAAGTGGTACTGACAAAAGTTTGGGTATGCATTAGTTTTTGGATAGTTGACCGATACATGTACAGGAAGAAAAAACCCTGGTACCTATTCCATGCATAATGTACAAGCTTTTTTGTTTTTACAGTGCATTTGACATGCCAGTGTCAAGGTGTCTCTTTGCTTTGATTTGTTTTTAATGAATGTCACCACTTCTGGCATGGCTGATTTTATTCTTTTAAAAAACCTTTTAGACCTTCTTTTTTTTATAGATTAAATTACACAATATGAACTCTTTTTTTTTTTAAATTAAAAAAAGGCTCTATAATGTTTTTTCGTTTTTTCTCTCATAGATTACAAATGCACAAACTTTTCTGTAAAATTGCTGAAACAAGGTTTCCTGTAATTACCTTACTTTAATTAAAGCTGTTGCTTCTGGCCAAATTAAAACGTTAGTGTTGGTCTTCGTTGACTTGGATCTTGTGAAACACCAATAATTCTGACCATCTCTGGCACACAGCCCCTCTGTCTGGTGACTCAACAGTGTTGTCAAGCCAACCAGTAAAAGTGGGCGCCAAGAGAGGCGTCTGTCATGTCCAAGGCAGTCCCAGTGAGCATCAGGCCAGTAGGCAGAACCAGTGCAGGTCTGGTCATCAGCCGTGTGAACTGCATTGGTTGCACACACACACACACACCTGAAGCACACTCACACACCTGGTCTGGTTTGTTCTGTGTACACCTGACTTACATGGTCCGCTGATGGATTGCATGTAGTCAAGGTTTGCCGCTGGACAAGTCCTGAGACTGTATGCATGCACGGCTGACAGCCTTTTAAGGCTGTGTGCAGTGCACAAACAGCTTTGGCCGTATCTCAGGTGCAGAGACTGCAGAGAACCCAGGCTAGCACTGAGGCTATACACACACACATACGGCGGACAGCCTTCAGAGCCTGGCACAGTCCTGAGAGCTACAGGTCTCGCACCAGGAGACACTGTGCTACTCTTGAGCCTGTTCAGTGGGTCAATCCCCTCCCTGTGCTCAGGAGTCTGGGGGTCAAACCTCAAGCTGAGGATGCTATTTTTTCTGACGAGGCCCACACAGTCAGGGCTCTCTGGTTACCTGTCGGTCATGTCAGTGTTGATGCAGGTAGGTCATGTCAAGTGTTTGTCATGATTATGCTAGGTCTTTTTTGTTTTTGACATTTGGACATACTTCAGGTCATCACAATGCTGCTCACGGTTGCAGCATTTTAAGATACAATGCAGCATCTCAGTGCGACTGCTCAGCTTCACCACCTCTGACACTGTTGGATGTCAGCAACATCCAAACTGAGTGCGCCAGTGGGTAATACCGGTGAGCTGTGTGTGACACTAGGCTAGTCAACTACCACACATAGGAAGTGACCCCAGCCGCTTATCAAACGAGCAGCAGCCAAACAGGTGCCACATGTGAAGGACTTTTTGTTACTGCATCTGTCGGTCAGTCCTACACTGCCCACAGTGCAGAGCTGTGCTGCATGGGGCTGCATGTCTGCCACGCATCTGCTCACCCTGATTTTGTCAGGTGCTTTGCTGAGCAGGACCAACAGAGCGTATCCTGCCAGGCATTGTTGTGGCAAGGCATTGCTGTACCAACCACGTGCCTCGCTGAGCAAGACCAACAGAGCATATCCTGCCAGGCATTGTCGTGGCAAGGCACTGCTGTACCAACCACGTGCCTCGCTGAGCAAGACCAACAGAGCATATCCTGCCAGGCATTGTCGTGGCAAGGCATTGCTGTACCAACCATGTGCCTCGCTGAGCAAGACCAACAGAACATATCCTGCCAGGCATTGTCGTGGCAAGGCATCGCCAAACCAACCACCAGCCTGTGAAGTGGCTGCCATCGCCACAAACATGAAAAGCCAGCCTTGAAGCAGGAGCGTGAAGAGCTCAAGCTCCCACTGGTTATGGACATTCTGTACACCCATCCTCCTGTACAGGACTCCCTCCTCACAACTGCATCCGCCCCCTATGTACAGTGACGCAATGTACCGATTGCAGTTCCCTCCCCTCCGCATCCCCCCTTCCCCAGCGACGTCTTCGCAAGGTCTGGATTTCTGTACCTCCCCAGCAAGACAATTTTCCCGCAAGGTCAACGACAACATGAAGTCAGTGGCAACAATCAGCCATGCATGGAGGATATGCATCGATGCGTGTCTGTGAAGTTATCATGCAAATCACTCATCCATCCAACACGCTTGTTGTGCTGTACAATCTAATGCCATCCGAGTTCCACGCAAGGACCGACTGGGGGACTTTGTACACGGGCCAGCTCGCTCTGTGAGGTGTGCGAAGCACATCGTTTTCTGTACAACCACCAACTGGCTCACCTGCACACACACTCTGTGCAGCTCATTTCCGTCAGACACCTGTTTCAGCAACAGGCTTCTTTAGAAAGGACTGACTGCAACCATGTGTAAGAGTGGACAGCTGTGAATGTGCCTTGCACTCGGAGGTTTGGATGATGAACCTATCTTGTCTGTACAATGTGGCGTGCCTCCCCGACTACTTCTGTACACGTTGGGGGGGACAGTGCTGAACAGCACAGGTATAGTGCATCTGTACACATGAGCTGAGAGAGTCAAGCTGTGTGTTACTATTACCACACCACGCAGATCTGACATGCTGCAAGCAATTCATCAACGTTTCCCCCCAAACACCACACGAATCCAAGCATCTTCAGGAACTGGACGCAGGTCCGTCCTGTTGCAAACCCCATCCCACCGCATGCTCGGAACACAATCAACCTCTGGCTGACAACAAGCAGCCTTGCTCTTCCCTTTCCAATATCACATGTATGAACACAGTCTCTCATCGCCATGGCGACAGCCAACTTTTTTGCCCCATTTTACAAGGGTCAAGTAGGGAGTGAAGCCGCGCTGCAGGGCGACGTTCAGAGGGGAGGGGGCCCGTTGACATGCCTCAGCTCTGGGCTGATGGTCAGTGAGAAGCTGGCCAGCTCCGACAGGATGTCAGGGTCAAGGACATAGATCAGGCCAGCCACCATCATCAGCGCTACGATCTGAACGGGGACGGACCTCAGCCATGTCCATGCCTTGCCGCGCCTGACCTGCAGGTAGGGACTGCTGTCCTCCACTGCTGCCTCTGCGTCGTAGTCGCTCAGCTGTGCTCTGGAAACAATAGAAACGTGAGGTCAGAATTACTTCCCTTGCACAGGAGAGTTGTACAAAAAGAAAAGTCTACTGAAGTGAATAAAATGTACAGTTATACTATGTAATGCGCTATTAATCCAATCACACACAGACACACACATGAATGCATGCACACACATGCGCACACACACACAAACATGCACACATACACAAACATGCACACACAAACACAGTTAATATGAGATGAAATTTTAACAAAGGACACCAATAATAAGACAGTAAGTGGTAATTTGATAAATGCTCATTATTCACAATCATAATTATTCATGTTTGCTTTTTTCTCGATCTCACCATACTCCAGAGTGGCTGCAGTTGGCAACACAGCCTATAGGGAAGTCTAAATGTAATAACATTTATTCTTCTGCTCTCTTGGCACTCTTCTTCCACAGCATCATTTAAATCTGCCCTCAAGACCCATCTTCTCTCCTCTGGACTCTGAATGCCCTGCCTGTGTGCATGCAGCCATTGGTTTTATATATATATATGGACACACACAGTGTGTGTGTGTGTGTGTTGGAAGTGACAAGAAAGATGTTGAACGCATTGTTGTAGTGTGTTTATGTTGCAGTGTTGTAGTGTGTTTATGTAACTAGTAGAGTTCATTGTGCTCTAGGTTGTGTGTATATTTTGTTGACCTTACTGTTTTAGTATTGTGCGCTTCGGGCTCATGTTATGCGCAAGTGCCTTACAAACACTTTTACATTTCGTCACAGCACTCACATGTTTCGCTTGGCTCTGTATGATTCGTGCACGCTGGCAGCGGACATGGCCAGCTGGCCAAAGTTGGACAGGTCACCCAGCACAGCGTCCTCCTCATCCTCCAAGGTGTCCCGGTACATCTGGCGACAGCGCTGCGACACCACGTGCAGCTGGTTCCGCAGGTCAGCCACCGAGGCCAGGAAGGCCTGCTGCATCTGGTCATCGGACACGCGGGTCAGGCGCCGTCGCATGGCTTGCAGCACGGACAGCTTGGACTCGTACAGCGACAGGTTGCTCTGCAGCGTCTGCACAGCCACACACAGTTGGGGGTCAACTGGTTGGTGCAAGGTCACACACGGGATCTGAAGTTTTATCAGTGCATAAAAATCAGTGGTTTGCATCTGGCTGAAGAAGGAGCAAAAATCACCACGACATGCCAAACCTTTTCTCCATGTATACAAATTTATGTAAATATTACACTGTTCATATACCCTCCCATACTCCCCTTTAACTTGCAGTTTCGTAATTGTTCCTGTAGAATATGGGTACATGACGCGAAGATTACTGGTAAAGAACAAGGTAGTTTAATTTAGATGCAGAGCACAATCTAGTTTCATTTAAATGTGGCACACAACCTACGAATACCAGTAGGAAGAGTGAACAAATTCTTTTTCTTATCTTCACAGTATCCCCAGTTATGAAGGAACTTTGAGTTGCCGCACACAGCCAGACACAAACACACACAGCCTACTGCACAATTTCTTTTTCATCGCTACATTCCATCAGGATGCCCTTCCTGATCACTCACAGCTCAGCTTCTTTGCTGACACAGATAGCTCAACAGCTGTCTCCTATCAACCTACTGGACAATTCCTGCTTTTTCCATCAGGAACAGCCACTCACAGACAGACCAACAGACGAGTACCATCAACCTACTGGACAATTCCTGCTTCTTCCATCAGGAACAGCCACACACAGACAGACCAAGAGACGAGTACCATCAACCTACTGGACAATTCCTGCTTCTTCCATCAGGAACAGCCACACACAGACAGACCAAGAGACGAGTACCATCAACCTACTGGACAATTCCGACTTCTTCCATCAGGAACAGCCACACACAGACAGACCAAGAGACGAGTACCATCAACCTACTGGACAATTCCGCTTCTTCCATCAGGAACAGCCACACACAGACAGACCAAAGACGAGTCCAAACCTACTGGACAATTCCGACTTCTTCCATCAGGAACAGCCACACACAGACAGACCAAGAGACGAGTACCATCAACCTACTGGACAATTCCTGCTTCTTCCATCAGGAACAGCCACACACAGACAGACCAAGAGACGAGTACCATCAACCTACTGGACAATTCCGACTTCTTCCATCTGGAATAGCCACAATGGTTAATCTGAATATTCTGCAACTGTTACACATTATTTGTGTTTCCCTGCCATTGGCTTTCGATGCCTTAACAACAGGTTAAAATAGGACCAGGCTGTTGGGCCTTAACAACAGGCTAAAGTAGGCCTGGCTGTTAGGCCTTAACAGGTTAAAGTAGGCCTGGCTGTTAGGCCTTAACAGGTTAAAGTAGGCCTGGCTGTTAGGCCTTAACAGGTTAAAGTAGGACCAGGCTGTTGGGCCTTAACAACAGGTTAACGTGGGATCTTTGATGTGTGCAACAATCTTAGACATGCTGTGCAAGCAAAGGTCAGACAGGCAGTGACAGCTTGCACAAGTGTTGACTCAGGAAAGGTGAAGAACAGTCCCTTGTCCTGTTGCATCCAGTTGAACCCTCGGCCATTGGATCTACATGCTGCAACCACCATGCCACAGACTCCCGTCATCATACCTCATGTTCAACATGCCACATATTCTCAAAATCATACCTCCAGTTCCTTTAGGACGTCCTTCTTGGTGACTTGCTGCCCAGCCTCTCGCTGACACAGCAGAGCGTACAGACGGTCACGGTCTGTCGCCATCAGCATGTCCAGCTCTTGCTGACTTTCAAGGTACTCGCACCACACTGCCCAGTTGTTCTCCAGGTCAAGCAGGTGGCTGGTCACCCTGTATGTGTCAAACAAGGTCACAGTGAGCTCACATATTATAAGAATCTCTTAGTGGTCAGAATCTGACCTGTGGTCTTAGTGGTCAGAATCTGACCTATGGTCTTAGTGGTCAGAATCTGACCTGTGGTCTTAGTGGTCAGAAACTGACCTGTGGTCTTCTGACAGCAATTTTTGCTGCTTGGACCCAAGACTGCATCAAGCTGGATAACTGACAGCTGTTGCACAGGACAGGTGGTCTTTTGACGTGTTTACCTCTCAAGAGTAAAATGCACTTTAGTAGTGTTGTGTCCCTGACCACAGACAGTCTGCGTGTGATTTGTGAATTGGCTGCTTTAGTAGTGTTGTGTCCCTGACCACAGACAGTCTGCGTGTGATTTGTGAATTGGCTGCTTTAGTAGTGTTGTGTCCCTGACCACAGATAGTCTGCATGTGATTTGTGAATTGGCTGCTTTAGTAGTGTTGAGTCCCTGACCACAGACAGTCTGCGTGTGATTTGTGAATTGGCTGCTTTAGTAGTGTTGTGTCCCTGACCACAGACAGTCTGCATGTGATTTGTGAATTGGCTGCAAAATGACATGCACTACAAGACACAGTAGCTTACTAAACGATAATGAAATCAGAAACACACATGCATGCTAATGTGTATGCATAAGCTAAGACATGTGCCGTTTCACATCACTTAAACTACCCACACATCAAACGTGACTGTCCACGTAATACATCATAAACAGAACATCCTTCTTTCCCCACTCACTTTTCCTGAGTGCCTGCTGTGGACTTGTCCAGGGCCCTGAGCTCCTCGACATACTTGGTGACATTGACGGAGGGATGGTGCTGCGGGAAGGCGTCAAGCACCTGCTGATGCTCCCCTATCACCTGCTTCTGTTTGTCCAGCTGCTCCTGTTTTTCCTGCAGAACACACACACCTGTCTTAGTCTTTGCTCTCACACCTTGTAGCACAAGACACCTTGATTTGTTCACCTTGCAGTAAGATTTGCACGTAGAAAGAGCAAAAGAGCAAACGTAGAAAGAGCAAAAGAGCAAAACAAAAACAAATACTAGCTCCCCCTTGAGTGTCCGCAGAAGAGTGGAGCTGCTGGGAAGGAATGTAAAGGTGAAGAAGGTCTGAAAGGTAGATGGGGGCTGGATCAGACATAATAACATCTATTTACTGGGGCTGGATCAGACATAATAGTATTTATTTACTGTTTCATCATCTACAAAAACAGCCCCATCAGGAAGGCAGTCCACTGCAGCCAGCGTGGTGATGAACCACTCACTCACCCTGAGAGTTCTGATGGTGGCCTCCAACTCCTCCTTGGAGGTGAAGAGTTCAAAAGACAGGCACTGTCGGGCTGCCAGCACCACGCCCTTCATGGTCGTGATGGCGTCCTCCACCACCTTCAGCTGGTGAGCCTGTTGGTGGCGGTCGGAGGCCAGCGTGTGCAGCTTCTCCCACTGGCACAGCACGTCTGTACACACACACCAACACCGCTGGTCAGTGGGCTGCTTATGCACACTCTTTTTACAAGCATGCACATATATACGTGTGTGTGTGTGTGTGTGTGCATGAATATACATATGTGTGTGTGCACGAATATATATATATGTGTGTGTGTGTGTGTGTGTGTCTGTGTGTGTGTGTGTGTGTGTGTGCATGAATATATATATAATGTGTGTGTGTGTGTTTGTGAGTGTGTGTGTTTGAGTGTATGTGTATGCATGTGTTCATGCATGTGTGTGTGTGTGTGTTGTGTGTGCATGTGTATGTGTGTGTGTGCATGTGCAGGCACACACGTGCACACCACTTCCTGTATAATTACTGAATGTGACAAGCAAGTAAAACTGTGTCAGTATCGAAGTCTTACAATACTTTCAACTTGAATTTCACATGTCTGTCACAGTAGTGCACGTCAATTTCTGTACTATTACCACATGTGAGAAGCAAGCAAAACTGTGTCAGTATCTGAAGACCTGCAAGACTTTCAGCTTGCAATGCTATCTACCACTGTCGTGTGTGTCAACTTCTGTATCCTTACTGAATGTGAGAAGCATGCAAGACTGTGTACATGTCTGAAGTCCTGCAAGACTTTCAACCAGCAGTGCTGTCTGTCACTGTAGCGTGTATTCATTTCTGTACCATTACTGAATATGAGAAGCATACAAGACTGTGTCAGTTTTTGAAGACCTGCAAGACTTTGAACTAGCAATGCTGTCTGTCACTGTAGTGTGTATGTTCCCGAGCTGTGCTGTCACTGTAGTGTATGTTCCTAAGCTGTGCTGTCACTGTAGTGTGTATGTTCCCAAGCTGTGCTGTCACTGTAGTGTGTATGTCCCTGAGCTGTGCTGTCACTGTAGTGTATGTTCCCAAACTGTCAGTGAGCTCACCCTGCACTCTGTGCATGTCATTGATGCCGATGTCTTCCTGCGTCAGGTGTTGACACACATTCTTCACACACGAGATGTACGTCTCACATGTCGCCAGCATCTCCGCCTGAAAGAGGGGGCACTGAGCACATCAGTATCAGTAGTGTGAACACAGCTCACCATTACATGCATGCATCCGCACACACACACACATGCACACACACACATGCACAGACATATACACAGACACACACACACGCACAGACACATACACATAGTCACCACCAGCCATGCTTTTTAAAAATCTTCACGTGTGTGCTTTTCATTTTCACTGACTGTATTCAGCAGATCCTTAAATGAAAGAGTAGTCACTTTAAGGCCACTTTCTCTGTACTTTTTTCTATGCAACAAATTTTATGCCAATTGAGCACTTAATCAGAAAATTGTGATGGTGCTCTTGAATGATGAAAAGGAAAAAAGAAAAGAAAAAAAAGAAGACCCCCATGGCACTGAAATGACTGTAATCAGCTATTATCCTTCTGTTGTTGTTGTGGCATAAACTGACTCTGAATACTCTGTAAACAGCACTGAGCGTTCAAGACCAAAATGTTCCCCTTCTCTCCAAGTTATCATTTTACCATTATCATTATCCTAAAACTTATTAACATCATTGTTATCATAACAATTAATGTCAGTCACACAGCATTACAAAAAACTATTCACTATTATTTTCATTACTAGTTTGCTTAACTATGAACCTTATACGGGTAGCCATCTGGAATCCACATGACCCAGTCCATTAACGACCATCATGACTAAAACTGTCAGTATGACAGGACACAATCACCACTGAAGCTCACAGCAACAGTTTTGTTGCACATGCATATTTCCCAGAACTATCACTAGGTGAACTCTCAACACAACCACTGGGTAGCTCCCACTCAAATATTACAATCATTAGAAGATAACAACATGTCAATAAATTACACCAAAACAAACTTAAAATATACATAAAATTGTGAAATTACTGAAAACAGACTTGCTTGCAGTTGCAAAAAATAATGTGTGTGTGTATATATATATATCCATGCACTTAGTTGTGCCTGATCTGTATCTCACACATGCAAACACATATACAAACACATTCTTCCATACTAAACAACATCTAGTCACTGACCTCCAGGCAAGCCCAAGCTGGCAGTTCCCACTCATACAATTCAAACATTACAAAACCCTCCAAATAAGCCAAAGCTGGCCGTCCCCACTCACACATTACAATCATCACAAAACCCCTCCAGACAAGCTAAAGCTGGTAGCGCCACTCACACATTACAATCGTCAAGCAAACAAAGCTGGCAGTTCCAACTCACGTATTTTCCAGGGGAGGCCAGGCCTGTCCCCATGGGGTTGCTGCGCTTCTTCTTCAATGAGTGGCCCACGACCTTGAGGCACGTCTCCGCATCCTCCAGCACTGAGTGGAAGTCCTCCATGTCGCTGTCGCTGTCCTCACAGGCACCACCACCAGGTGCCTAAAATAGTAACACCAGGTGTCTAAGATTAGTAACAATCACATCTCTTTCTGAGTTTAAAGGTATACTGTTGACAAATACACAGCATAGTTTGTTTTTCATTTCCGATCTTTATTTGCCCAAATCGGAAGACCAAATTGCAGGCACAACCTCTCTTCAAAACATCTTTTGCTTTTAGTAAATAAACCCCATACTTTCACATAAATGAACTGATATTTGGAATGTAAATAAATCGCAGCCTCTGTCTAAGTCAATGTTTTGGTAAATTTGTGGTGCGCCTTTCCTCAGAGATTTGACTGTACTCAATCATGAGGTGGGTGGGTGGAAAATGATTTTCTGGGCTATGTTTTCAGTGCTATCGTTTCTTAACTACACCTGGGCGAGCCTGGCTTCATTAATTAAGACAGGTTAATGGTTTAAACTGGAGTGGGCTGGCAGGTTACTTGGCTCAGTGGGTGGGCTGGTTTACTTTGCAAAGGATGGGCAAATGCTTATGGGGATTCAGTTTTTCTGTTGCCTCACTGCTTGCTTGCTGAGTATGAATATATGATGCACTTGCTTGCTGAGTGTGATGCGCTTGCTGAGTGTGCTGTGTGTGCTGAGTGTGATGCGCACGCTGAGTGTGCTGTGTGTGATGTGTGTGCTGAGTGTGATGTGTGTGCTGAGTGTGATGCGCTCGCTGAGTGTGCTGTGTGTGCTGAGTGTGATGTGTGTGATGCGCTCGCCGAGTGTGATGTGTGTGCTGAGTGTGATGTGTGTGCTGAGTGTGATGCGCTCGCCGAGTGTGATGTGTGTGCTGAGTGTGATGCGCTCGCTGAGTGTGATGTGTGTGCTGAGTGTGATGCGCTCGCTGAGTGTGATGTGTGTGCTGAGTGTGATGTGTGTGCTGAGTGTGATGCGCTCGCTGAGTGTGATGTGTGTGCTGAGTGTGATGCGCTTGCTGAGTGTGATGCGCTCGCCGAGTGTGATGTGTGTGCTGAGTGTGATGCGCTTGCTGAGTGTGATGCACTCGCTGAGTGTGATGTGTGTGCTGAGTGTGATGTGTGTGATGCGCTCGCTGAGTGTGATGTGTGTGCTGAGTGTGATGTGTGTGCTGAGTGTGATGCGCTCGCCGAGTGTGTGTGTGCTGAGTGTGATGGTGCTGAGTGTGATGTGTGTGCGAGTGTGATGTGTGTGCTGAGTGTGATGTGTGTGCGAGTGTGATGTGTGTGCTGAGTGTGATGCGCTCGCGAGTGTGATGCGTTGCTGAGTGTGATGTGTGTGCTGAGTGTGATGCGCTTGCCGAGTGTGATGTGTGTGCTGAGTGTGATGTGTGTGCTGAGTGTGATGCTTGCTGCTGAGTGTGATGCGCTGCCGAGTGTGATGTGTGTGCTGAGTGTGATGTGTGTGCTGAGTGTGATGTGTGTGCTGAGTGTGATGCGCTCGCCGAGTGTGATGCGCTTGCTGAGTGTGATGTGTGTCTGAGTGTGATGTGTGTGCTGAGTGTGATGCGCTCGCCGAGTGTGATGTGTGTGCTGAGTGTGAAGTGTGTGCTGAGTGTGATGCGCTCGCTGAGTGTGATGTGTGTGCTGAGTGTGATGAGTGTGCTGAATGTGATGTGTGTGCTGAGTGTGATGTGTGTGCTGAGTGTGATGTGTGTGCTGAGTGTGATGCGCTCGCTGAGTGTGATGTGTGTGCTGAGTGTGATGCGCACGCTGACAGGGTCCCACTCACAGCCTTCAGCTTGAGCTTGTTGGCCCTCTTGCTGATGGCCTCCCTCAGCAGGCTGGACCCCTTGGGGAAGGTGAGGATGAAGTCATCGTCAAACTCCATGTCATCCACTGGCTCCCAGTGCAACATCTCTTCCGTCGCATCCTCGCTGGCTGTTGGGTACATCATCTGTCAAATGTGCACACACACACACACACACACACACACACACACATAGACACAGACACACACACCACACACACACAACCACACACACCCAAACAGACACACACACACACACCACATCACACACACACACAAACATGCAGGTGGGATTAGAACAGGCTCAGTGCACTCACGCAATGTTACAACAAAAGCCACTGGTAATGTCTGCGCCAAAATCCTACACCCATGTTTCGGTTTACTCAGCTGAATTAACAGTGTGTCACAGAAACGGTAAATGGAATATAGCTGCTTCAGTAATCAGGAACAGTGCATTATTATTGCTCAACATAATCATGACTAGGTAGGCACACAACACATTAGACCAGAACAATTCATTCTTTCCGCTCCAGTAGGCAACTGGCAGAGCTCTTCCAGGTACATGTGCCAGATGTTCTCCAACACACAAATGGCAGTCTCCCTGACAAATACCATCTTTGTTCTTCCTTTTAAAGTCTTGTCACACTAGCGATATTAGACTAATCTTACAATTTTCAAGATAACAACAAATATCAGCACATTACACTAATTAAACAACAGACTTCAACTGTTCAAGAGAAAAAAGAAAAAGAAAAAGAGAGAAAAAATCAGATACTCTCTCTATATATACACATGAACATTTCTTATGCTGCACCATCTGTCTGGAACAGTCCCCCTTGCCAAATTAGATCATCAAACACACTGAAACCTTTTAAATCATCTTTGAAGTCTCACCCTTTTAAGCTATCCTACTGACTGTGTGTGTGTGTGTGTGTGTGTGTGTGTGTGTGTGTGTGCGCGTGTGTGTGTGTGTGCAAGCGAACGTGCGTGTGTGTGTGTGCTCATGGAAGTTTGTTTTGACTGTTTTGTTTTCTTTGTAATGGGCTATGTGTGCCAATTTGGAGAACTAGCACAATGTATAAAAGAGCACATTATTATTATATAATTCTACATATCTGAGCCAACAGTTGCAGATTACACCAACCAAAAGTGGCAGCCTACCTGATAATTGTCCCAGGCATTCTCAGAGAAGGACCCAGTGCTGTTGTGGGGGTCCTCATCAGCTGACGTCATCACCTCATCCATGGATGCTGTCAGATACTCATCTGAAAGACACGAGTATGAAATGCACTCAGTGGGGATATTGTTCAGTTTTAGTTCCAAGGGGTGGAAAATTTGATGACTTGTTAGAAATGGTTTGGTTTTGTACTGACCTACTCTAATACTAAAATGGAATATCATGTAATCTATACACTTTGGAATCTTTCATGTGATCAGTCTAACTAACAACACGGGTGAGGTGGTCACTATGATTCTGAACACACAAGGCTGTGTCCGTCACAGTGACAGTCATACAGCGGTGGACAGACGGGCTGAGCCAGAATGAAAAGCCATGCACACACAGTTACACATCCACAGACACAAACTGCCCTGAATATGAGGGCTGATTTATTAAGTATTTTGATTTCACCTGACAGATAGAAGACCCATACACTGACACAATCAGGCCTATGAACTGACATGCAGACAGACAGACAACCTATGCACTGACACATTCACACAAGTAGACAGAAGACCCATGTACAGACAGACGACCCATGTACTGACACACAGACAGACGACCCATGTACTGACACACAGACAGACGACCCATGTACTGACACACAGACAGAAGACCCATGTACTGACACACAGACAGACGACCCATGTACTGACACACACACAGACGACCCATGTACTGACACACAGACAGACGACCCATGTACTGACACACAGACAGACAGAAGACCCATGTACTGACACACAGACGACCCATGTACTGACACACAGACGACCCATGTACTGACACACAGACAGACGACCCATGTACTGACACACAGACAGAAGACCCATGTACTGACACGCACATTTTTAGATGACCCATGTACTGACACACCCATACAATCAATGAATCACACAAAAAGAAGACCCCTGCATGAACACATACAATCACACACAGAAGACCCACACACTGGCACACACACACACACACACGTATACAATCACACAGACACAAGACTCATGCAGTGACACAATGACAGACCTAAGATCCATGCAATGACAAATACATACAATCACATAGACATAAGACCCGTGCAATGACAAATACATACAATCACACAGACATAAGACCTATGCACTGACACATAAAATCACACACAGAAAACTCATGAACTGACATACAATCACAGACAGATAATTATAGATAGGCCGAAGATCCATGCACTGACAAGTACATACAATCACACAGACATAAGACCCGTGCAATGACAAATACATACAATCACACAGACATAAGACCTATGCACTGACACATAAAATCACACACAGAAAACTCATGAACTGACATACAATCACAGACAGATCTATGCAATTATAGATAGGCCGAAGATCCATGCACTGACAAGTACATACAATCACACAGACATAACTCACGCACTTACAAATACATACAATCACACAGACATAAGACTCACGCACTTACAAATACATACAATCACACAGACACAAGAACCATGCACTTACACATGAAATCACAGACAGACAAAAAAACTCATGAACTGACAATATAATCACAAACCCATAGAATCACACATAGACAGACAGAGGACCCATGCACTGATAAATACTTTCACAGAGAACTCATGAACTAAGATGTATACAAACACAGAACAGTCAACACGCAAGTTAGCCTTCTTACCTGTTGTTTCGCTCTCTGACTCCACAAGACATGCAGGTCGCCCATGACCACGCAGCTGCTCCACAGAATCGTACACAAAAGTCCGTTCATCATCTTCCTCTGTGGATTGCGCCACTTGTGTTGCTGACGACTTGGAGTTCTGACTGTCTGTGGCACTGGATGATGACGAGTACTTCAACTTGCGCTTGGAGGCACGGGGTGAAGTCTGTTCGCAGGCAGAATTTGCACGCTGGTAGCTCTTGGCGCGTGTACGGCGGGGGAATGTGGATGCGTGGCTAGGTGAGACGAACTGCGTGGAGGACGAGGAGTCTGTGTCTGTTTGTGGGCGCATTCTGTCAATGGCACTTTCCGAGGTAGACAGAGGTTGAAAATCAATCTTCCTGAGGTCCTGGAACCCGACCACGCTCCAGGGACGATCTTTCTTGCTGCCTCGGGGTCCGGTCTGCTTCCTCAAGCGGGCACTGTCCATGGTGAGTGGGGACGCCACAAATGTCGACATGTCTTCCCTGCTGGTCAGTGAATCCACCGTAGAGTCCAGATTGATGACGCTGTCAAACAGAGTCTCATCAGCATCATCCGTGGCGGTGGAAAACTCCTCCGTTCCGCTGTCCTCGCTGTTTTCACTGCTGGCATCGCATGAGCTCTCCACGCTGCTTGTCTCAATGACAATTGTCTGGGTTTGTTTGGACGGAGACATTTTTCTCTTTGGCGACCCTGGCACTGTGGGTCGCGGGCTGGTTTTGACCAGCTCCTCAGCATGGTCGATGAGGTAGCGGATCTTCTCGTGCGACTCCGTGGCGCTGTCCGACTCGGACCAGCTGCTGGGCAGGAGGGAGGAGGGGTTTTCTTCCATGATGATGGGTTTCCCTCCCTCCAGTACCCCTTCGGCTTCATCGCTGCTCTCCAGCCACGACTTGACAGGGATATCCTCGTTGCTGCCCCGCATGAAGGTGTTTCTCACCATACCACAGCTGGTCTCCAGCACGGACTTTCTCACACCTTCTGAACTGTTCCCAAAGTCCGTCTCAATCTTCCCAAAGTCCGTCTCAATCTTCCCAAAGTCCATCTCAATCTTCACTCGTGTTTCTCTGACTGCAGAATCCACAGCTCGCTTCTCCTCCTGCGTTTCCTTCCCATGGTTCTCCTTATCGTCGGTGGTGTTGCCGTCATCCGTGGTGGTCCTGTCGGTGGAGTCGAGGTCGACGTGGGTCATGCAGTAGTAGTCAGACCGCACTGCCCCCGGTGGCGGGATGGCCATCTTCTCTCCCAGTGGACTGTCGCTGGCCACCTCAATGATGCCGGCATAGCGGCACTCAAGGGCGATCTGCTGCTGCATGCTCTCTGTCTCGTCATTCGACTGGCTCTCGCTGCTGTAACCAATATCCTTCGGCTCATGCAGGGCTTTTGTCAGGTGACCTCTGCTGTCCGGCTCTCCATCGCTGCTCAGGCTCAGTGACAAATCGGCGTGACCTTGAGATAGCGACACTCCCCGTGGGGAGTCGCCCATCTTGGACTCACTCTCGCTGATGTTAGCGCTGTCCCCGCTGCTGCGATCCAGGAAGTTGGTCAGCTTGGGAGAGGGCAACGTCGGATGGCTGAACGAAGGTCGGGTCAAGGACTCTGTGGGGCTCTCTGGCCCCGAAAGGCTCGGGGTGTCCGCTACCTGATGCTCCGAGTGCGCCCCGATGAAGAGGAGGCTGTCATCGCTCAACTCGATCAGGCTCCCATTGCTGCTGGCGGTGATGCTGCCGTTTACCTTCAGGTCAAGGTCGCTGCCGTAGGACTCATCCAGAGTAGGTAGAGTGAAACTGCTGAAGTTGAAGCCGGTGCCATAGAGACCCTGAAACACAGAAACAACACACATCAGCATCAGAGTAATTAATGTACCTTGTTTACAGATTTTGAACACTAGCACTGAGGAACAAGAGTGAAAGTTTAATCCGACAAAAACAAACAAGCAAAAGGTGCAATGGATGTATGCTGCTACATAGCGGGGAAAGGGGGAGGGGGGTGGGGGTGGAGAGAGAGGTCGGGGGGGGGGGGCAAAAATGCAAATTTACACACATACACACCAGGAAACAAAAATGAAGAAGAAGAGAGAGGGGGACGGGGGGGAAGAAAAGAAATAGAAATACAGAAGCAGCAAATTCAAAAGAAGAAGAAAGAAGCATTAAACCACACTGCAGACTGTTCAGCACTCAGCTAATTTGTATCCGCCAGTCTCTCTGTCTTTGATCAGGCACACCTGTAGAATGACACAAGGATTTGCCAACAACATTAAAAATGAGCTCTGGAACTTGTCTTTGCTCAGGAACATTCATAGAAAAGACAGGAAGGTCCACCCTCAAACAACAAACAACCCCCTAGACAAACGGTGAAATCACTGACCCAAACAACCCCTTAGACAAACAGCAAAATCACCGACCCAAACAAACAACCCCCCAGACAAACGGTGAAAACACTGACCCAAACAACAAACAACCTCCCAGAAAACGTGAATCCTGACCAAACAACAACCCCCCAGACAAACGGTGAAATCACTGACCCAAACAACAAACAACCCCCCAGACAAACAGTGAAATCACTGACCCAAACAACAACCCCCCAGACAAACGGTGAAACCACTGACCCAAACAAACAACCCCCAGACAAACGGTGAAATCACTGACCCAAACAACAAACAACCCCCCAGACAAACGGTGAAATCACCGACCCAAACAAACAACCCCCTAGACAAACGGTGAAATCACTGACCCCACAGTGAGTGAGAAAAAAGACTGGCATGGCTGTGCACAACGGATCAATCAAGCAACGGCTCTAATCACGGACAGGAGGCAATCACTCAGTCTTCCCTCTCTCCCTCTCCAGCAACAAACTCCCCACACTTTCAGCCCCTCTGCCCAGACAACTGGACAACGACGCAGCACCGCACAACCTCAACTCCCGCACTCCAGGGCGATCTATCAACCCCTGAGTCCTAAAGGCAAAAGAACAAACCCAGCCAAAGCCAGGGATGGTCTTGGCGGCTGGGATGATGACGCGGATGCTCTGGTGCAAAGCAGCTGCGTGGTCGCCTTCTACATGCCGAGTCAGGGCTCAGAGTATTTGCTGTCTTTGAGGCCTTGAAGGGCCCACAGTGGGCAGGTCAAAAAACACGCGCCAGTCTCCACAACAGCAAACACCCATAACGCTGGTGGCTGTTGGCCCCTCAAACAACCCAGCCGCAGCTCTGTTATTCTACCGTGAAAAGACAACAGTTCTGCCATGTATGATTTTCATTAAACGTGTCAAGGTTAAATGGATAACGCCAAGTAGAAGGAAAAAAGTAAAAGAAGGAGAAAGAGGAGGAGGTGAAGGGAAAAAGAAGTCCAAGCGTTATCTTAAAAGTGCAAGTAGTGTGTGTGTGTGTGTGTATGTGTGTGTGTGTGTGTGTGTTGCATGTCCATGCACAGGTGTGTGTGTGTTTGTGTGTCTGTGTGCATGTGTGTGTGTTGCAGGTGCATAGGTGTGTGCATGTGTGTGTGTTGCATGTCCATGCATAGGTGTGTGTGTGTGTTCCATGTCCACTGGCGTGTGTGTATGTGTGTGCGTTGCATGTGCATAAGTGTGTGTGTGTGTGTTTTCTTTAAAAGCTAGCTAGGGCATTCTCACTAAACAGTCCATTAATCAACTCTTAATGCGGGTGAAACATCTATAGACTTTTGCCAGGGCAGGGCTTTTCCCTGACACAGGGTCTTTATTGTGCATACACCTGTGGCATAGGGCAGCTTACTTTTCCACGGCATCAGAAGGACTAGACACTGAACCCACCACACAATTCCTTTCCAAACAATAAACTTAATCTGGTAAAACACAAAGATCCTTCATCCACCAGGTTCACCAAACTGGTAGGCTGAGGTTTTACAAGCAAAATATTTTACACTCGCACACATTAGCAAAATACTTCACACACACACACACAGCACACACACACACACACACACACTCTCTCTCTAAGATGGCTGAGGAACAAATCAAGATAATGTTCTGTGTGCATTTGTGTGCTGGATTATCCCAGTTGGGAATGTTTCCCATGGGAAATCTGGGTCAATTTCCTGAGGAAAGCCATCAGCAAGAGTCAAGCTATCTGCCTTAAGACTAACTAACTTTCCCCAACATTGGTGGCATTTTCTATCACTCGTTTCACAAATGGCATCAGAGAGAGAGAGAGAGAGAGAGAGAGAGAGAGAGAGAGAGAGAGAGAGAGAGAGAGAGAGGATGTATGCATGATGGGCACGCAATCTTGCCTGTCTGTTGTTGCTCACTTCTTAAACTGATCCTTTTATACAGGTATAATTATATTTATTTGCCTGTCTGTTATTCATGTGTAGCACCCACGTTTTCCTTTAAATAGAACACAGCACCACTTGATTTGACTCGACTTTTGGTTGCGCTGGTCTCTCAACACAGTAATTTCTGCGTCAGTAATACCCTGCTGCAAGGTCTTCAAGAAGACTGATGGGCCCTGCCCCTTTAATCCCAGGTGATCCAGACCAACATGGGAGGCAGGAGGGTTGTGGACAGACCCGGTGGCCTGTGGTCACAGCTCAGCAATGGCAGAGGTCAGCAGGACCACCTGTCAATACTACAGCCCGCACCACCGCCAGGCCAACACCACCAAATCCATAACAACACCCAGGCAAACAGCGCCAGCCACATGATCATACAGCTATCCCACTGTCTCCAACACTGTGCTTTCCCTCAGTCCTGTCACCCACCCACACACACCCTCTCTCTCTCTCTCTCACACACACACTCTCTCTCTCTCCCTCAAACACCAACCCACCCACACATGACAGCTATTTAGGAAGGTTCTAGTTATTGACACCTTAAGGAGAGAGGTGGAAGAGGTGGGGGGGGGGGGGGGGGGGGGGGGGGGGGAAGGGCAATAGGGACAGAAAAAGATTCAGTGTTGTATGAAATCTCTCCTTTCACAAATCACTTAAAAGAGTATCCTGAAGACTTTTATAAATCATTGTAAAAAGTTATCCTGAAGACTTTTTTTTTTGAAGGCAATTTTTATTTTTATTTTTATACTACAAGCACACACAACAAGTGTCTCTTCATATTGCTTGTGTAGGATGAAGTGAGGCCAAGGTGAGCTTGGGAGAAAATAACTGTTGTTGTTAAAGGAACTAGCCTTTTGAAATTCAAATCCAAAATAACTTCTGGAGTGCTTGAAACAGGTGAAGCGAGCATAACCTGCAAAAAACATTTTGTACCCCTGACTTAATATGGATTTTATAAGTTGTCAGCATCATGAGGCTTTTGTGCCTTCTTTGCCATGTTAGAGTTTGACGTCACCAAAGTGTCTCTGACCTTCCCAAAGCTCTCAGTTCTGCATTCAGTTTCATAACAAACCTTTACTTTTTGTTCTTTAGTGTTTATCTCTGTGGAGTGAACCTTTGATGAGCTATTGGGGCACTGTGGAAAACAAGTTATCTAAAAAAAAAATAAAAAAAATTGGCAGATAAAAAACTAAAATGTGACAGAAAAGTAATTACCTAAATAAGATATATTTCATAATATATATATCAAGTAGTCAAATCAAGTAGTGCTGTGTTCTATTTAAAGGAAAACGTGGGTGCTACACATGAATAACAGACAGGCATATATATATCCCCCGTTAGAATTGAAGAGGCGAATTCCTTTAATCAACAAAGAAAGTTGGTTTGATGTCACACACTTAACATGGAGACAGAAACAGCCTTGTGAATCGCCTATGGTACGATAACTATCACCGGCCCACAAGTACTACAAGGTAGATCAAATCGACCAAGATCACATCTTAAAAACGTTTCCCAACGGTAAATGCTGTCCCGCTCTTTCCAACCCTGGGGGCCTTCAGATTGAGGAAACACAGATTGGCGAAACAATCAGCCTTGAACTGTGTGACCCCGAAGACAGTACCGACGGCAGAGCATAGCCTGTGCAGCTGGGCCCCTGCCTGCATCACAGGGTCCCCAGGCCCGACTCGACGGCGACTGCTAAGAGTGGAAGCAGGCAGGCATGCAGGAGGATCCCAGTGACAAACCTCGGGGCGGGCATGAGCCGCTTTATCGGCGCCGTCGTGCACGGTGGAGATTACAGGACCTAGGCCACCGAGCGGACTGATCGCCAGTACGTACGTAAACATGGTGCTTAACGTCCACAGAAACCATAAGGCTTATTAGGGACGGGGAGAAGGTGGGGGCAAAGGGGTATGGAGGAGAGGGAGATTATATACCTATCGCTACACTGTCACCACCAGAATGATTCCTGCATTAAGATGGGCAGCGATGCGAGCCACTTTAATGTTTCAGTAGGAGTAAGTAATTGGTGTTTTACGCCCAGTCAACGTTTCGATAGGAAGTGATAGACAAAATGACAAGACTGTCCACAAACCACAACCTTTTTGAAGAGAAAGGAGAGCCGAAGCGGTATCGAACCGAGGTCCTTCCGCTTACCAGCCTAACGCCTTACCGCTAGGCCAAACCGGCTCACTGACTGATCGCCACATCCGTTTTCCTTTAAGAGGCCGCCACAGCTCGCGATGCTCAGAGCCACAGGCGCTGCACGGGGCACACACTGAGGAGAGGAGGTTTCCCAGTTGCAGGGAGAGAGTGGAACGCAGGATTGCATGGAGCACACACTGAGGAGAGGAGGTTTCCCAGTTGCAGGGAGAGAGTGGAACGCAGGATTGCATGGAGCACACACTGAGGAGAGGAGGTTTCCCAGTTGCAGGGAGAGAGTGGAACGCAGGATTGCACGGGGCACACACTGAGGAGAGGAGGTTTCCCAGTTGCAGGGAGAGAGTGGAACGCAGGATTGCACGGGGCACACACTGAGGAGAGGAGGTTTCCCAGTTGCAGGGAGAGAGTGGAACGCAGGATTGCACGGGGCACACACTGAGGAGAGGAGGTTTCCCAGTTGCAGGGAGAGAGTGGAACGCAGGATTGCACGGGGCACACACTGAGGAGAGGAGGTTTCCCAGTTGCAGGGAGAGAGTGGAACGCAGGATTGCACGGAGCACACACTTTGAGGAGAGGAGGTTTCCCAGTTGCAGGGAGAGAGTGGAACGCGGGATTGCATGGAGCACACACTGAGGAGAGGAGGTTTCCCAGTTGCAGGGAGAGTGGAACGCGGGATTACATGGAGCACACATTGAGGTGAGGAGGTTTCCCAGTTGTAGGGAGAGAGTGGAACGCAGGAATGCATGGAGCACACATTGAGGAGAGGAGGTTTCCCAGTTGCAGGGAGAGAGTGGAACGCAGGATTGCATGGAGCACACATTGAGGAGAGGAGGTTTCCCAGTTGCAGGGAGAGAGTGGAACGCAGGATTGCATGGAGCACACATTGAGGAGAGGAGGTTTCCCAGTTGCAGGGAGAGAGTGGAACGCAGGATTGCATGGAGCACACATTGAGGAGAGGAGGTTTCCCAGCTGCAAGTCCTGAGCGAGTGGAACACGGGCACTGCATCATGGACGTAAGTGTATAAATATATATTATGCAAATCCTTGCACAGCATAGAGCACATTGTGGAGAGGTTTTCCAGCTGCAAGTCCTGAGCGAGTGGAACACGGCATTGCATCATGGACGTAAGTGTATCGATGCAAGTCCTGGCACAGCACAGAGCACATTGTGGAGAGGAGGTTTTCCAACTGCAAGTCCTGAGCGAGTGGAACACGGGCACTGCACGAGGCACACACTGAGGAAAGGAGGTTCTCCAGTTGCAAGGAGAGAGTGGAACTCGAACTCCAACTCGGAAACTTCAATATTCCAGGATCGTGGCATCAGGTCCATTTGGACCAATCTACCAGCCAGCGCAGAGCAGAGAGGCCTGTCGGCATGGGAACTGTCCGAGTTTCATCTCTGTCGTTAAAAAACACAACTCCAGCGACAGTCACGTAACAAACACAAGCCAACCAGACACACAAACCCGAAACCTGAGAAGGGAAGGCGGGCAGTGGAATCCACGGACCTACATGTAAGTTCATGGTGGGATCAGTAAAAAACAAAACAAAAAAACAACAACTCTCATACGGGTCGTCAAAGTGACTCGTATGGTCGGACCGCAAGGTCGTTTGGCCAAACAGCCGCAACATTTCCGCGAACAGGGATACGGCATGCCCCGGCAAGCCTAGCACTGGGACAGCAGGTGAAGTCTGTTGTGTACACGTCTATAACTCATCAGAGTTCAGGAGCTGTGTGCAAGTCGAGGTGGCCGTCCTGGGCTTTCCGTCCTAACGAGCCTTACGGTTTCTGTGGACGTAAAGCAACACTGAACCGCGCTCCGGCATTGGTCACAGTTTGTCCCTGATATGTCAACTGACATCCGAGGACACGAAGCTCTACTTCATCATCATCTACAGCTCAGACTTCACAACCTGCAGCCAGTCTCCACCTCTCCATGAACACCACGATCATGTATAATATAGTTTCAACGTCAGATTAACTGTCTTATTTATTTGATTGCTTGTTTTATTAACACCCAAGGCACCGACCATGACCACCTTTCAAACAACACATCGCTGCAGGACTTGCAACGCTCTGACAGAGCCCAGTCCTTGACAGGAAGAAGAGAAAGAACTTGAATCCACCAAACGCCTTCTTCTTCTTGTTCTAGCTTAACGTCGGTTTCAGTGCTCAGGAGCTGTGTGAAAGTCGAGGTGGTTGTCCTGGGCTCCGCGTCCCTCACAGTCCTTCCGGTGTCTGTAGACGCAAAGCAACACTGAACTTCAACGTCAGTCTGACTCGCGTGGTACAGACCCATCATGCGCCTCTGTCCCAGCCTCCTCTGCATCTTGCCATCAAACGCCTCTGTCCCAGCCTCCTCTGTATCTTGCCATCAAGCGCCTCTGTCCCAGCCTCCTCTGTATCTTGCCCGCTCTGCCCCCGGTGCTCCAAGGGACTGATCATCAGTGCTGAGCGGGGCGGGTGCCGAGCCAACGGCCCCAACAGCTACTGGACGTTGTGGAGATCAATACCGCCCTCACCTCGCCTCCCCAAGGAGGCCGGCCTTAACCGCCACAGTCATCACACTCAGCCAGCCTTAAGACTTTTAAGTGCCGCAGTCATCGTGGACTCGGCCTGAGCGGAAATTGCAAGCTTACGGGTACGGTTGAACAGGTCTTTATAAAAAAATGTGTGGTGGTGGTGGTGGTGGTGGGGAGGCAACGAACAATACCTGATCAGTTGTTTTTGTTTGTTTAGTTTTTTGCTTGATAAAAATGAAGCTGTACTATACATACAATCACTTTCAACGGAATGAAACCATAACCTAAAAACTGTAAGTAAACTGTTTAGATGACGGCCTCCAGTTGCAGAGTGTCGGTCGGTCATTCAATCTCCATCCACACTGACAATCTCCATTCTGAACCCAAGGGATGGCCTCCGATTGCACAGTGTCACTCAATCTCCATCAATACTGACAATCTCCATTCTAAACTCCAACGAAGGACGCCGGTTAGAGAGGGTCGTTCAATTTCCATCAACACTTAAATCTCCATTCTAAAACCCGGCGATAGCCTTTCGCGCCACGTGCCCATAAACACCCCGCAACCACAATAAACACTCCCCAATCACAATAATGGCGCTCAGCGTAAAAGTGCAAACAGAGCACTAATGGAGCCAAAGGGAGAGAAGTAAGGAAGACCGCGTTTGTCCTCCAACAGAAAAAGGCGAGAGGACGAGCATGGAGGAGGCAGTTATGACACCGCTGCAGACATGATTCAGTTTTGGTAATTGAACGATAACCAGTCCAGGACTTTAGAGAAACGGAGCGAGTCTCCCATTCAGACCCCAATTGGCAGTCCGGCATGTTTCTGAGGCAACGATTTGAATACCGTGACCTCTTTTTGGCGTTCGCTTGCTATCCTACGAGGCGGAGGAAGGGTTGGGGGGGGGGGGGGGGGGGGGGGAGGGGCGGGTCCCGACACTTGACATCCCCTTACAGCAAAATCGATGGAACCATTGGCTGCCCCAAACAGTGGCAGTGTGGGTATTGGATAGCTGGCCCTCTGCGCGGGGGAAGGGAGAGAGAAATCTGTGGGTTAATCGTGTTACTGTGAAATGCGGGATCAAACGGCTGTGTGTGGGAATGTCGTCACTATGATTGTCTTGTGTCTGAGTGGCTTTCAGTCACCGGGGCTATGAAAAACAGAAATACACGATAATGTTCACCTTCTCGTGTGTGTGTGGGTGTGGGGGGGTGGGGGGGTGTTACAGACACAGAGCGAGGGCGAACGAGAGAGAGAGAGAGAGAGAGAGAGAGAGAGAGAGAGAGAGAGAAGGAGGGGGGTCCCAATGTTCCTCCAGCAGCTGGCTCGTTGGGCTTGCTGAGGTCAAGTGTCCGGCAGCCAGCAGCACGCCAAGATGGATCACGGCCACAATACACAACACGGCCACAATACACACTCCTGTAGGGACAGAACAGGCTCCTACACCATCCTTCAGCCACGTAGGCTACGGGGTAGGGCGATTACACACACACACACACAGACAGAGGAAGAGAGAGAAAGGGGAGGGGCGAGATACAAAAAATAAATAAATAAAAATGCATAAACTACAATCTCTTCCATCTTAATCATAAATCCCTCAACTTCGCCTCGAGGCGATCAAACCTTGCGTCACGCCTGGCTGATCACTGGTTTAACAACATGCTTCCCATCCCACCACTCGAAACGTCGCTGTACAGTCATACTGACACTGCCTACCGTTGTCCTTGTGATATTGTATCATCATGAACTTAACTGTGGAGAGAGAGAGAGAGAGAGAGAGGAGAGAGAGAGAGAGAGAGAGAGAGAGAGAGAGAGAGAATATATAAACTTTATTTTACGACGGTAGTGGCGAAGACGCGAGGTCTTTTTACATCCAGCCCTCGGCCATAAGGGAAACTAATATTAACTAAGGATACAGTGAGCTAAAGTATGTTGAGTACATGTACATTTAACAGAGGAGAGAGAGAGAGAGAGAGAGAAAAGAGAGAGAGAGAGAGAGAGAGGGGGGGAGCGGCCGAATGTCACAACTACTCGAGAGAGAGAGAGAGAGGAGAGAGAGAGAGAGAGAGAGAGAGAGAGAGAGAGAGAGAGAGAGAAGAACGAACGAATTTTTTTATTAACGAGGGAAAAGAATAAGTACAATATACTTTTCACCCAACCCTCGGGAAAAAAAAAAAAACAACAACAAAAACAAAATAATTATAAACTCAAAACAATAACATAAAGGGAGGAGAGAGAGAGAGAGAGAGAGAGAGAGAGAGAGGAGGGGAGGAGAGGAGAGGGGGGGGGAGGAGAGAGAGAAGAGAGGACAGACAGACAGACAGACAGACAGAGACAGAGACAAGACAGACAGACAGAAAAACAGACAGACAGACAGACAGTAAAATGAAGAGCATGCATGTATGCATAATATACATATCTAACCATCATACTCACAAATATTGAGAATATAAATGTTCAAATCATGTTCAAAATCAAAGAAATAGTGCACATATCCTTAATCAATTTTTGTTGTGATTTTTCCATTAAGTACTGTTTAAATGTTTTTTTAAATCTTTGTGATCTGACAAAATTTTAATTGATAAGGGTAAATTGTTCCATAGGTTTCCCCCGGAATACATCAAGCTACATTTAAATAAATCTAATCTAGGACGGGGTACTACAAGTTTGTGTGAATGTCTGTTCTGATTTGAATGAAATTTTAATTTTAGATTTGATGTGCATAACCAGATACTATTTTATGCATAATAATGCCTTTATTAAATTCTAATTTTAATTTTAGCGGAAGAACATCTAAAATTTATAGTCGTGAGCTGTCAAAGATGTGGATTTTAGAAGGGTTAATTTAAAAGGGCTCGCTTGTGAATACAACAAGAGGTTTTAATGTGTTTGCACTAGCAGAGTCCCAGAGTGTTGAAGCATAGTCAATGATTGGATGGATATGTGCATGAAAAAATAGTTTTCGAGCATGAGCATTTAGAAATGTTTAATTTTTGCGAGTTGATATAGCTTTTGAGAAACACGTTTGGTTAGTTCATTTACATGATTTGTCCAAGACAAATTATTATCAATAGTTACTCCTAAAACTTTATGTGTTGCTATTTTCGACAATTTTCTCATTTCCAATGTAAAGTGGCATGCGAAAAATATGTTCTGGCGTTTTTGTCTTTGTTGTTATGGTCATGTATTTGGTTTTGTACGATTTTGCGACATATGATTTAGTTCAGTCCATTGAAGAAGATTATTTATACTTTCTTGTAAGCTAACAAAAGATTATTTGGGTTTTGAGTGACTAGAATGGATAGTGGTGTCATAAAGCAAATAGTTCACATAAAGCTTTTATGAATAAGGGCAAGTCGTTTATGTAGAGAGAAAAGAAAGGGGGCCTAACACTGAACCTTGTGGAATACCGTATTTTACGGGAAGAAAATCGGATTTAATTGTGTTTATACAAACAAGCTGTTCTCGATTTGACAGAAATGAAGAAATTAAGTGCAGGGTGTCATTGGATAATCCATAAAGAGCTAATTTCCTCAAAAGTAGATCATGATCAATGACATCAAATGCCTTTGCAAAATCCACAAAAAGTACTCCTGTAAATTCATTGTTGTTTATGTTCTTATAAAAAGTATCTACTAATGTTGTAAGTGCGGTATGGCATGAATGGTGTTCCCTAAATCCAGATTGGTTGGGGTGTATAAGTTCATTTGTTTTAAGATAGGATAAAAGGTGTTTGTTAATATGTTTTTCTAGAGGTTTTGAAAGAACAGACAGATTGAGATAGGTCTATAGTTTGAAGGGTCTTTGTTATCTCCTGATTTGTAAATGGGTATAACCTTAGCTTGTTTGAATGCTTTTGGAAAATAGTTTTTGTCTATGCAAAGATTATATATGTAGGTAACAGTCTCAGTTATGACGTGTGCAGACATTTTAATAATTTTGCCGTCTAGGTCATCCAGGCCTCGGGTTCCTGTCTGTTTCAGTTGTAATAGGGCATTGAACACTTCATATATTGCAATTGGTGGAATCGTTAAAGTAGAATTTGATATTTTTGATTCGCAAAAGCGTTTTAAAAAGCTTAAATCATTTAGTTTTGATTGATCGTTGGTAATGATGTCAAATTTTGAAAAGCTGTTTAGCTTATCGGGGGGTAATTTTTGACTGTGACTTGAGGTTTTGATGCATCTTTATTTGTTAGAGTGTTAATGGCCTTCCAAATAGAGCGAGAATCATTTTTTGAGGCGACTAAATTTTGAAAGTATGTTTTTTTGGAAGCACGTATTAAAGATGCCACTTTGTTCCTCTGCTTTTTGAATTCTTCGTGTTTCCTTGCTTTCAGTAGCCTATCTCTTTGATGCATGGCCTCTTCTATCTCCTTTGACAACCATGGAGGTTTCCTTGTGTACTTAACACGCTTGGTCATAAAAGGCGCATGCTTATTATAAACAGAACTAAATGTTTTGTACCAAAACTCAAGAGCTTCATCGGGGTCTGTATACTGGTATACTTGTGAGAGTTGAGAGTGAACCAAGTCAAGCAAAAAAGCATCTTTGTCAAAATGAGTAAAACATCGGTACTGTATTTCTTTATGTGCAGCTTTAGGAATTTTTACACCTTTTTTAAACCATGTAATGCAAATAGGTAAATGGTCACTACAACCAACACAGGGGAACATACTTCGGCAATATTTTGTTTGGTAGTAACATAAATATGATCTATCAAAGTTTCAGAATTCGTAGTAATTCGAGTTGGTTTATCTATTAGCTGATGTAAGTTAAAGTTTTATACAGTTGTTTCCATTTAATATGTGGCTTTAAAAGATTGATGTTAAAGTCTCCTAGTAATATTATTTCTTTTGCTTCTAGACAAACGGCATCCATCATTAAAGTGAATCTATCAAACCAGTCAGTACGTTCGGAAGGGTTCCTGTAGTGAATCCCACGAGAATTGGTTTACTTCGTTTTAGACATACTTCTATCCAGATAGATTCAGTATTGTGTTGTTCTAGATGCGAGGCACGCTTTAGGTTAACTGAGTGGGAAAAGTATAACAACAGACCTGTGTCTTTATGGGTTTTGGGGTCTAGGCGCATAACGTTGTAACCAGGCATTGATACGTCAGAATCAGATACATGATTTGATAATCGGGATTCTGCAAAACAAAATACATGAAAGTTTCTTCCAGAATTGAACGGAATTGAGGAGATATCAGTAAGTTTGTTAATGGCATGATTAATGTTTAAGTACCCTATTCTTAGTCCATCCTTAGATGGCCAGGTGTTTATAGTTATAGGCATAGTAACAAAGAAAAAGAAATAGTGAAACCTAAATTATGTACACTGTGGAGTAAAGTTTAAAAAATAAAAATAAAAATAACAAAACAACACTTAATTACCGAAGTTAAGTAATGAACAATATGACACGCGTAAGCAAACAATAATTATACAAAACGTTTTACACGATATTCAGCCTTACTAGAAGAGCAATGAACGGCAGCAAAACACAATGACAGTCAAAATATAAACTTTTTGCAAACAATCAATCTTAATTATCCGCTTCAGTGACTACACAAGTATTAGCTGTTACAGTATAAGCAATACCAGCCCAGCCATCTGCAACATACATGCGCGCGTAACACACAACACACAAAACACACACACACACACACACCCTCTCTCTCTCTCTCTCTACACACAACACACGCACACACACAACCCCGCACTCCCACGCGCCCGCCCAAAACCGCACGCACGCCCCCAAAACACCCAAAATCCACACTCACCACGCACACACACACGCACGCACCCCACTCAAAACACACGCGCGCGCGCGCACATGCCACGCACACGAACATATACGCAAATATATACGTGCAAAACTAATACATACATGTTTCTGTGTAGAAAATAATATACATAATTTATATATACATACATTTCGTGATCATCAGCAGTTTACCACAGTTAAGAGTGTGTGGCGGAGGGGAGGGGGTTCTGGTAGATCACACACGCATACAATATATGCATACGCATAGCCTACGTACACAATACTGCGTCAATACGTACATGGATAAATATGCATATAAACATTTCATGATCTTCAACTGTTTAGCACATTTAAAATGCTTGTACGGGGAGTGGGGTAGGGTGGGGTGGGTTGGAGTTGCTAGATCACGCACGCACAAATATACGTGTAGAACTGTATCAACAGGTACCTGTATAGGTCTATTGATACACGCAGACAACATTTCGTGATCGTCTCTGACCAGTTTAGCATGGCTGAAAAAGTGTACGGGGAATGGGGGAGGGTTGCTGGTGCCGGTGGTTAGGAAACATAGGCTGCTGTGTCATGAGTTGGGATGCTATCATGTTAAAGAGTTGTAGTGCATAGGGGTTTAGTTGGCTGTCCGATTGTCTTGCGGGTTGTTGGACAGGAATGGGGGGTAAACGGTTGGCAGCAGTTTCAGGTGTGTCTTGTCTGTCAAAGGAAGGCTGGAGGGGGTACTGGGGGGGATACGGTTGCTGGTGGAAAGCGGGTGGGATATATATGGGATCTCTAGGTGCAGGCGTTTCAAAGTGTCTTTTCTGTCTATAGGCTGCTGACAGAGAACGGGAGGGGTACGTTCTCTTTGAGGTGGAGGTAGTGGAGGGAAGTGATGGCTGGATGATGGAGGAGGACAGTTTCCAGCGGCGGGAGGGGGGTATCTGAATCGAGTATGTTCGTTATCGTGTCCACAGCCACCGGAGAGAGAGAGAGAGAGAGAGAGAGAGAGAGAGAGAGAGAGAGAGAGAGAGAGAGAGAGAGAGAGAGCTGAAACGTCACTGACTACTCCAGGGAGCAGCACAACGCCCCGCAAGAGGGGAGAGAAACGAGAGGAAGAGAGCACGCGAGAACATCCACACCCTCCCACTGTCCTGCCCAGTGCAAAGCCGGAAGGCGTCGTCTGCAAGATTAATGCAGCACATGCAACGGGGTCAGCCACAAACTTCAAGCTTTACGACAGCTCTGGGGGGTGGGGCGGAAGGGGGGGGGGGGGGGGGGGAATGCTGGCGGAAAGCGGAAAGTGTGGGGCTGCCACACAAACTCCAAGCGCTGGTTTACGGCATCCTTTCTGGGGAAGGCTGCCGAAAGCGGAAAGTGTGGGGCTGCCACACAAACTCCAAGCGCTGGTGTACGACATCCTTTGTGGAGAAGGCTGCCGGAAAGCGGGAAGTGAGGGGCTGGCACATAAACTCCAAGCGCTGGTGTACGACATCCTTTGTGGGAAGGCTGTCGGAAAGCGGAAAGTGTGGGGCTGCCACACAAACTCCAAGCGCTGGTGTACGACATTGTTTTTGGAGAAGGCTTCCGGAAAGCGATGCTCGGAGTGTGGCTGCCACAGTGTGCTCCTTGTCTAAGCACATGGTACCCAGTAGAACTTGAGCGTTCCGCACACAGTTCCACAGGTTTCCGAGACCGACAGATGCAACCCACTACTACTGTCTTGCACGTCAGGCACAAGAGCACCAGAAGCACAATATCTGTGTGTTCAAATCAACATCTTTTGCCTCTTACACTATGTTACACAACACAACGTAATATCCACAGGTTACAAATCACCAGGTTCGATAAACAGAAGAAACAGGGAGGACACACCCACCACACACACACACTCACTCTCTCTCTCATAAACACACACACACACGACTGTGCATATGATTAGTGTACACACTTCACTGCACTACAAGTCCTTCTTCAGTTAGCAAAAGCTGACTGACAAACACAGAAGACTTGATGAGCAGAATAACAACAACAAAACAAACAACACCCACACGTGTGCAAAACCCCACTTCACTATCAAACCGTCTTTCGTTACAACAAAAAGCCGACCGGCAAATGCCAGATTTGCGTTAGAAACGGCCACGTTACAGTCAGGGGTGGAAACCAATCAGCCCACAGAATCTTCTCCGCGTGAACGGCCCGTGAGTAATGAATTCCTGGGCCGAGAGCCCAGCGACGCGGTGTTTAATTAGCAGCCAGAGTCAGGCGAAGACCATTGATCACCTGTCACCACACCTCTTCCGTCCAGTCCGGCGAAAGCTCATTACAAGACACGTAGTCACGGCGTGGGGCACTTGGCTCCGACACGCGTCTGACCCTAACTAGCAACGGTTCCGACAGCTAGGTGTCACTTTGCTACGGGTGGACATGCCCCATAGGCATAACTAGTAACGGTTACACCAGTAACGGTTACAACAGCTAGGTGTCATTTGCTACGGGTGGACACCCCATCCATGGGGCATAACTAGTAACGGTTACACCAGTAACGGTTACACCTACATGAACATCCTACCAATGGGGCATAACTAGTAACGGTTACAAGAGCTAGGTGTCACATAACTACGGGTGGACATCATATCCATGGGCATAACTAGTAACGGGTACAACAGCTAGCTGTCATTTTGCTACGGGTGGACATACCATAGAGTGGGGAAGAGGGGATGGGGGCAAAACCAGCAACAGTTAAAACAGCTAGGTGTCATTTTGCTACGGGTGGACATACCATAGAGAGGGGAAGAGGGGATGGGGGCAAAACCAGCAACGGTTAAAACAGCTAGGTGTCATTTTGCTACGGGTGGACATACCATAGAGAGGGGAAGAGGGGATGGGGGCAAAACCAGCAACGGTTAAAACAGCTAGGAGTCATTTTGCTTCAGGAGGGCATCCGGGGGAGGGGAAAGGGGAAGGGGAGGGGGGAGGGGGGGAGTGGGGGGGGGGGGGGGGGGGGGGGGGGGGGGGGGGGCGGTAAACTAGCACTGTACACGGTTACACTGTTAGGTAATCATCATTTTTTTTATCTTTCGGGCTGGCATTGCGTGCAGTATGCAAGGATGGAGCAACGGTTACAACAGGTACGTAGGCTATCGTTTTGCTGCAGGTCGACGCGCCATGCAGGAGGGTCACCTTGTGAACAAGCCGGCAACGGCTACAGCAGGCAGGCAGTGGCTGGCAGTATTTTCCTACGGGGTGGACACGCCGCGTACGGGTGTCCTCTTCTGATCCTTACTGGCAACGGCCACAGCAGGCGTGTATCATTTAGCTGCAGGTGCACACGCCGTACAGGGGTGTTACCTTCTAATTATATCTATATTCTAAATATAACCGGCAACGTCTACAACAGCGGACACGCCATACTGAGGTGTCATTATCTCCCATCGTAAGTGGCAACGGATACAGCAGGCGTGTATCATTTAGCCGCAGGTGCACACGCCGTACAGGGATGTTACCTTCTAATTGTATCTATATTCTAAATAAACAGCGGACACGCATACAGGGGTGTCACCTTCCACCACAACTGGCAACGTCTACAACAGCCGACATGCCATACAGGGCTGTCATCATCTCCCATCACAACTGGCAACAGCGGACACACCATAATAATAATGGATACTTTGAGCGCCTAACCCGCACAGGCCCTAAGCGCTTACACGTTTTTTAAATGCACATATTTTCAAAGTTCAACGCATACAACACGAACGCACACACACGCACGCACACGCACACGCACACACACACACAGAGTCGTATATCAGGGCAGTGGGACTGAAGAAAAGGCTTTTAAGAAGAGAAAGGTTTTCAAGGAAGATTTGAAATTTTCTGATGAGAAATGATCTTAAAGCAAAGACAACTTGTATTCGATCCTCTGCTCAACAGGTAGCCAGTGAAGAGAATGAAGCACAGGAGCGACGTGGGCGTATCTGGTTGCTCTGAAAATGAGTGATACAGGGGTGACATCTTCCATCACAAATGGCAACATCTACAACAGGTTAGCATTATTTTGCTGCAAGTGTACATGTGATGCACCACAAACCCCCAACGACGCTCAGGTATTAGTCGCGTCATGTGGGTGTCAAACCAAACTGTAAAACACGCACATATTTACCTGCTTGGAAAACCTCACAACAAGCTCCAAAATATCCACAGATGGACTGCCACTATCGATGTTAGACTCGCTGTTGAGATGTCTCTGCACGGCACGCACGTTTGTCTAATCTATCCCACACACGAACACGTACAGAGCAAAAATTTCTGCCTCCCAGCACACACTTCACTCATCTGTATCGAACTATGTATCCGGCAGTTCGAGTTCAATGTCGCTTTACGTCCACACAGATCGTGCACATCCGGCAACTACTTCCCAGTTTTAAATACGCCCGTAAACACACACACACACTCCCTCTCTTTCTCTCACACACACACACTGACTAACTTCACTACAAAGAGTAGCTTCAGTGCATTGTACTCCACAAGTCGACGCACACAGCTGTCTAGAGGTCGTCACGTCACGTCACAGCTTTAAAACTCTTTCCCCAAACACTGCGACAGTCTATGCCAAACACAGGCATTTACCTCCACATCCCAGAATAGCGCGCTAAGTCACTAACGAAGCTGTCCCCATCAAAGCCACACACACACTACACACAGACACACGCCCTGGGGTCATCTCTCTCTCGTGCAGCCTGCGGGGACAAAAGGAGTCAAATATGTAAATGACCCGACGACAGTTCGGGGTCGCGCCGAGCAATCCAGGGCGATTGGGTGGGCTGGCAAACAAACCACGCCCACTGGACCCGCTCATGCGTAGCAAACCGATGGCGTGGAACGGCCTCCATTTGCGTGGAGGACAGGAACTGATTAGGTGAAACACGTTGACAGGAATGCGGCTGTAGCTGTACGGCTTTGCCTGTTAATGTTACGTCTTATCTCTCACCACTATGGGGCGAACAGGGTACATCTCTCACCACTATGGGGCGAACAGGGTACATCTCTCACCACTATGGGGCGAACAGGGTACATCTCACACCACTATGGGGCGAACAGGGTACATCTCACACCACTATGGGGCCAACAGGGTACATCTCACACCACTATGGGGCAACAGGGTACATCTCTCACCACTATGGGGCGAACAGGATACATCTCTCACCACTATGGGGCCAACAGGGTACATCTCTCACCACTATGGGGCGAACAGGGTACATCTCTCACCACTATGGGGCCAACAGGGTACTCTTACCTCTGCTTTAAGGCCACGGGACAGCACCGACAATGAAGATCGACTGGATCTTTTTAGCAAAGTGTTCGTAGGATGTTTCACAGTAAACAGGCGTTCACACCTGTGCCCTTATGCCGTAATAGCTAATAACTTTGTCCTAAATACAACCGGAGGAATATCCCCGAGAAGCTATAACGTATCCCAACATCAAGTATTTACGACCGCCCCCCCCCCCCCCCCCCCCCGATTTCAACGACTGAAGTTATTCACGTTGTCTGTTCTTGATTTTATTAATGGAGTTTGTACCCCCCCCCCCCCAAAAAAGAAAAAGAAAAAAAAGAAAAAAAAAAGAGAGAGAGAGCGAGAGGGGGAGGGAAAGAAGAAGAAGAAGAAGAAGCAAACAACAAATCATTCTTTGATTAAACTATCCAGTTTTAATAAGCTTTTCCTAGAGAAATTACAACTTACATCAGAGTTTGGCAAACAACCCCACAGTTCCTACTGAAGATTTTGCCGATGGCATTACGATTGTAGCAAATAGCGCTGAATGAGATTCTCTCTCTCTCTCTCTCTCTCTCTCGTTCGTTATTTGCCCTGCATATAACATCTATCACTTTCTTATATATACATATATATCAGAATGTGACGTTTTGCGCTGCGGTGGTTTAGCGTCCAGAGCTGTTCAGTTCAATATCTATGCACTCAGAAAAGCCCATATGCGCTCAATCCCGTCTCTCAGAAGTTTCCCCAACATCGCCTTTAAAACGGTTCCAATGTTCGTCTGACTGACGATGGCCCTCTTTCGTCCTTTCATGGAAGATCGCCTTGAGCTTCCTCTATCCACGCCTCTCTCCTCCACGCGATCAATGGTGTGATGTCCTTGGCTCTGTGCCCGCAGGTAGTGTCTCAAGCTCCTCAACACTTAAGATCTTTCGAGAAGCAGGTCACCTGTGAGGGTTGCTTTGGCCGCCAGTCTATCTGCCGAGTCATTTCCCTTCACTCGGGCATGTCCATAGCTGTGTGCACAGGAGGTGGAGCTGGACTCTCGCGAAATGAGCTGGACGCTCTGTTGCTTCCGCTTGTTCTCAACTGATGTTACTGTGGACACTGTTTTTGTGACTGTTTTCCACAACGGTTGAAACATTAAGCTGCGGAGCACATAAGTTGCTCAAGCACTTGCGAGCCACCATCCATCTAAATGTATTATGTTCTGGTGGTGGTCCACATTCTGGAGTGTCCGAAAACGTTTGGAGAGAGTGAACTTAGGTATAGGTACCCTATCCCACAATCACCCCGTATCTAAAAACAAACAAACACCAACACCAACAAACGCACGAGGTTTCGGTGGACGTAAAGCCACAAAATCATAAATAACAAGAAAGCGACGAATGTCGGGCACGTGTTTGCCTGTAATCCGGCCAACTACCTCGTGTACAAGAGGGACATTTAGCGCTCAATCATTCGCGGCTGTGATTCGTTGAAAATCCTGGCCAAAAGCCGTCAACGTTTTTGGATGGCGTTTTTCTTTTCTCTCTTATACCTGGGCCATCTGGAATTGTTGTCAGAATGAAGGAATCAGTCAAAGCAACTCTTGCGAATAATGTTATGTTAAAATGTGTTTTCGTTAAGGTACACAAAGCAAGGAGTTGGCCACCACTCACAAATATATATCTGAAGCAAATGTATGCACACGTGTAAGAAAAACATCACGATCATAGTTTGATGGCACAGCGCGTCTTCCTTTCTTCCCCATGAGTGTTTGCGACTAGCATTCAGTCTAAAAGCTTTTGGTTTGTTAATAATTGAGTTTTAAGGTCTTGTTAACCGCACAGGGTCACATCAGAACGAACATGGTTCTTTGTCAATCTCTCTGTCCATCTCTCTCTCTCTCTCTCACACACACACACACGTTATGTGATGGTGTACTACCAACGCTTCACCCTACCTTAACAAACTTCCCTGACCTCCAAACGTCTATTCCACACCTCACCCCACCTCAACACGTCTTATCTGACCTCACCATGTCTCATCCCACCTCATCACTTTTCACCCGACGACCTCAGCAGCCCCACCTCACCACACTTGACCTTCCCGCGCTTTATCTGACCTCACCACGTCTCACCTGACCTCACCATGTCCCATCTGACCTCACATCGTCTCACCTGACCTCAACTTGACTTTTTTTGCGCTTAACCTGACCTCACCACGTCTCACCTGACCTCACTACGCCTCATCTCACCTCATTACACCTGACCTTCCCGCGATCTACCTGACCTTACCACGCCTCGCCTGACCTCACCACGTCTCGCCTGACCTCACCGCGTCTCATCTCACCTGACCTTCCCGCGCTTTACCTGACCTCACGACGTCTCACCTGACCTCATCACGTCTCATCTCATCACACCTGACCTTCCCGCGCTTTACCTGACCTCACCACGTCTCACCTCACCTAACCTTCACGCGCTTTACCTGACCTCACCACGTCTCACCTGACCTCACCAAGCCCGGCGGTGCCCACCAGGCCCCATTACGGCGACGGTGGAGGTAATCCTCGCCATGCGGCTAATGAAGCAACCGCCGCCAGCCACGCGCTGACGCCGCCCACCAGACGGGCGTAGCGGCAGTGTTGGTCGTTGACAACTGGTGGTAGGCAGCAGTGCAGCGCAGTAAGCTAGCTGCAGCCACTGGAGCCACTGACATCCGATCGATGCCGCTGGTCACAGTTGGTAATAACGGACACTGACGGTCTCTGTCCTTCACGGCTAATGCAGCAGCCACGAGGACGTGTAAACAACGGGCGTTCATCTGCCTTGTGCTCAGTTATCCGTTCCGCAGGTGATGGTTGTTGCCTTGTGCTCATTTATCCGTAACGCAGGTGATGGTTGTTGCCTTGTGCTCATTTATCCGTTACGCAGGTGATGGTTGTTGCCTTGTGCTCATTTATCCGTTATGCAGGTGATGGTTGTTGCCTTGTGCTCATTTATCCGTTACGCAGGTGATGGTTGTTGCCTTGTGCTCATTTATCCGTTACGCAGGTGATGGTTGTTGCCTTGTGCTCATTTATCCGTTATGCAGGTGATGGTTGTTGCCTTGTGCTCATTTATCCGTTATGCAGGTGATGGTTGTATATAGTTCAGTTGAAGATGGATACGTGTCTACACTTCTTTCATGGTGCTTTATGACCACGGAAACCATTTGGTTTATTAGGGACGGGGGGGGGGGGGGGGGGGGGGGGGGGGCAAAGTAGTAGGGAATGTGGTTATTATATACCTATCGCTACGCTGTCACCGCCAGAACGACTCCTGCATTAAGATGGGCAGCGATGAGAGCCATTTTAATGTTTCATTCATAATTGTGAGGGACAAAGTCACAAGACAGTGTCCACAGACCACAACTTTTGAAGAGAAAGGAGAGCCGAAGCGGATTCGAACCGAGGTCCCTCTGCTTACCAGCCTAACGCCTTACCGCTAGGCCAAACCGGCTCACCATCTACGCGTTCGGGAAAGCTCATATCTCTCTCTCTCTCTCTCTCTATATATATGTATGCGCTGCAACCCGACTCTCAGAAGCTCCGCCAGCGTTTCCTTTCAACCAGTTCCCGAGTGGGTCTGATTGGCGATGGCCCTTTCTCGTCCTTTCAAGGAAGACCGTAGAAAGCTTCCTCTTTCCTCGGCTCTCTCCTCCTGGCGATCGATGGTGTGGTGTCCTTGGCTTCGTTGTCGGCGATTTAGGTCGTTCTCTCGCTGTGCCCCGTGTTCAGTGATCGCGCTAGGCATGTTTTCAAGCCAGTGAGACATCTAAAAGGTGGCGAAAGTGGTTCGTGGAAACCGGTCAGACAATCACTGTTATCGGGCAGATACACGGCCGTCTATACTGGCATTAGAACTCTCCTGGCAATCACCAATCACCTTGCTCTCTTCTCTGTCTAGCACACACACACACACACACACACACACACACACACACACACACACACACACACACACACACGCTCATGCACACACACGCTCATGCACACACACACACGCTCATGCACGCACGCACGCACGCGCGCGCGCACACACACACACACACACACACACACACACACACACACACACACACACACACACACACACACACACACACACACACACACACACACACACACGGCAAAATACCGGAAATTACGGTTAACGCGGAGAACTGTTTCACATGTTAGATCTATCGAGCGGTGCTGATCCTTTTCGTCTGTGGAGTAAAATGGTTAACTGTGGCGACATCAGTGCCCATCTGAATGCAGGATCATTTTGCCGGCGGCAGCATAGCCCTACAGATATATACAGGCCCTCTCCATCTCTCTCTCCGGAAGCGTCGGGGAATCGCTCCCCTCCATCAGACTTGCCGTTGATCAAGTCATAACTGAACCAACCGTCGCCGTTGCTTCTGGTCTTCGCTGCTACAGTTGTGTCCACAGTGAATCAGAAGGATAATTATCTCTTCATGGCTGAACCTCATGCTTCTGAATTATCCACCAGACAGCAACAACAAAACACACACACACACACTCTCTCTCTCTCTCACAGAGAGTCTTGTCTTGGTTATTAGTAGTACTGTAGCAACGGCAGATATGTGAGTCGGCCTTTGTGCTAATATCTTCACCGTTGAGAAATAAAGTTCAATCAATCAAACAATCAATCACACACACACACACACACACACACACACACACACACACACACACACACACACACACAATCACACACACACACAAACCACTACACCACCACCGCCAAAAAATCGGCACAGATGTGCATCTGGTGACACCAATTCAGACTTCACAGTCCCGCACCGTCACCCGGTCTGAGCTGCCCCCGAATGAATACCCAAATTTACTAAAAATGGCCGACGAATGGCGACTCTCTGACTGCCGTTAACAAAGACAGGGGGTGGGAACGTGGTGTGTGTGTGTGTGTGTGTGTGTGTGTGTGTGTGGTGTGTGTGTGTGTGTGTGTGTGTGTGTGTTGTGTGTGTGTGTGTGTGTGTGTGTGTGTGTTGTGATGTGTGTGTGTGTGTGTGTGTGTGTGTGTGTGTGTGTGTGTGTGGTGTGTGTGTGTGTGTGTGTGTGTGTGTGTGTGTGTGTGTGTGTGTGTGTGTGTGTGTGTGTGTGTGTGGTGTGTGTGTGTGTGTGTGTGTGTGTGTGTGTGTGTGTGTGTGTGTGTGTGTGTGTGTGTTGTGTGTGTGTGTGTGTGTGTGTGTGTGTGTGTGTGTGTGTGTGTGTGTGTGTGTGTGTGGTGTGTTAGGAACAGATATCAAAAGCCAGACCCAACAGTCACAAACTGTGAAGGATGAAAACCCTTTTAGTGAGTGCCCCGATCCTCCAGTGTATTGGATCCAAGCACCACTAACCACGCTTCATAAATGCTCCATCATTACGCTTTCACTTTTAGCCAAGGGACTCGCCAGCCAAGAAAGAACAACTGGTTACTGTTGTCAAAGAGTGTGCTGTGCAGTCATGTGCATTGACACGGGTCATGCACCCACTCCAGGCGACTCGCATGATTAAAATCAACGCGACGACAACAACTGCTGTCATAATGTTTTTGAACACGGTCATGATTCATTTCATTCCCTGTCATCTCTATATGTGTGTGGTGTGTGTGTGTGTGTGTGTGTGTGTGTGTGTGTGTGTGTGTGTGTGTGTGTGTTGTGGGTGGGTGGGTGCGTGTGCGCACTCGTGTGTGTGTGTGTGTGTGTGTGTGTGTGTGTGTGCGCGCGTGTGTGTGCACGCGTGCGTTTGTGTATGTGAATGCGTGCGTGTGTTTCCTAGCTGTACAGGATAAACAGATAACTGGTTTGTTGTTGATCAAATTTATGTTTGTGACCTCATTTATGTAAGATTCGGGCCGTACTTATATATGTATTTTTGCTTGTTGCACAGCCCAACTGTTATGTTGTTAATGTATTATTATATATGAAATAAATTTTGTTTAAATCAACTGGTTTGTAACACCCAGTCAACCATGACGGTTATATTAGAGCTAAATATGTACAGGAATCAATGGGGTATAAGAGTATGTTCGATGCCACCACCAACAAGAACAAAACCAAAAAACGAAACAAAAAAGGAGGGGGAATTCAACCACCACCCCACCGCCCCAAAACACACACACACACACACACACACACACACACACACACACACACAAACAACAACAGCAGCAAACTAGCAACACTAAAACAAAAACATAAGGGAAGAAGAAGAAGAAGAAGAAGAAGAAGAAGAAGAAGAAAACACACCCACACACAAAGCAGAAAAGTGAGAAGTGTTTTTCTACCTCATGCATATCAAGTGAGTTTTCATGGCCGGCCGCTAACCATCGAAGCTTTGTTTAAAAACTTCACTCGGCGTAGAAACCGACCAGCAACAGCACAGGGTGAATGCGGACACCATGCATAAAAAACAACTGATCAATGCCCGTGTCCTTCGGGACTCCAGCTCTTATAACCATTTTCTATGCATCCACTTACTGCTTTTTGTTAGGATGGTGTACCGCGACAAAGACGAACGGAGTTGCAGTTTGTTCAAATTAATTAAGTTCTCTAATCGGTTCTAGGCAACATAACACACACACACATACACAACACACACACACACACACACACACACACACAACACACACGCACACACACACACACTCCGTCGCATCATATCTGGCTGCTCAACTGGGCAAAATGTCTTCCGCAGCACTGTCGTCGTGTTTTGAAGATTACTCGTTTGACTCACAAATGTGAATGACATCTGACTTGGGAGCAATTACAAAAATTCTGTCGCTCTCTCATTCTGTCCCTGTTTCCGTCTGTCTGTCTGTCTGTCTGTCTCTCTCCTTATCAACACTTGTCTAACAAACGGCAAAAAACGATGGTGGGCCTGACTGTCGCGTCTTTGCTAGGATGGTGAAAAATCGCACACCTGTGGCAGGCAGCCCCCAGTAAGTAAGCTGGTGTTTTACGCCCAGTCAACCAGTACGGTTGTCATGCCAGAGGCAGCTTCTTTCCAAACAAGTAAGTAAGCTGGTGTTTTACGCCCAGTCAACCAGTACGGTTGTCATGCCAGAGGCAGCTTCTTCCCCAACAAGTAACGAAGCGAAGTCAAGGGGGGTGCGGTGGGGATGGGGGGAAGGGGTGTGGGACGGGGCGGGTCGTACGTGTTGCACGTGCCACTGCACTACTGATAAGCAAGCACGCTTTAACCGACACCCACAGTTGTGAAGCGTTGGTCTGTGGCATGCTTACCATTCACTTTCTAAAGAAAGAGCCACAACTTCACCGAGGGACAATCAAGTTAAAGAAGAACAATCTCTTTCACTGTGTAATAAATTTACACTTCATTACAGTGTAAGTTGCACTTGCTGTGCTTGGATATATGTAAATGTCCCATACAAAACAGAAACACTACTGGAAAAAAAGGGGAAAAAAGAAGAGAGAAAAGAAAAGAAAAAAAGAGGTGGGAACGTCTGGACAAAACAAAACAAAACAAACAACAAACAAACGGGACAAGCAGAAAAAGCCCTCGACCCCAATAAAAAATTAAAAGAAAACAGCAACAACAAAAACAATAACAAAAACACACACACTAAAAACGAAAAGCAACAACAAAACAACAACACCCCCCTCCGCAACAAACAAAAACGACCCCCCCAAAAAAAAAATAAAAAAGAAATACAAGCTCAAACCAACAACAACAAATTACTCAACACAAAACAACACACAAAAACAACTCCACAGGCCTTCCCCCAAGAGAGAAAGATCAGCTAAAAGCATCCCATCCACCTGCACAAGCCGACAAAAAGAGTGCCGTTGCTGACCTTTCTACGGTTAATGGCCTCCTCCAGACGACACTGCCACTCCAGGGACTGCAGCCAGATGCCGTGCCAACGCCGCTCCAAGTTCAAGGCCACGAGCTGCAGCGACTCGCAGTCCGAGCTGCTCGTGCATGACGCCCGCAGGTGCTCCAGGCGCTCGCTCAGCTTCAGCACGGCGGACACGATGCGAGAGTGAGACTCGATGTCCTGCTGGAGCGCCTGCAACAGTCCAACAACAGGGCGGGTTAGCCATCTGGGTCAGGTGGGGAGTGAACACACACACACACACACACACCAGTCCAACAACAGTGATGGTTAGCCATCTGGGTCAGGTGGGGAGTGAACAAACACACACACACACACACACAACCACCAGTCTAACAACAGAGCGGGTTAGCCATCAGGGTGAGTAGGGAGTCAGGTCAACAACAACACGTAACAGAAAGCCCAACATTAGAAAGGGTTTGTTATCAGGGTGAGGTGGGGGTGGGTGAAAACACACACACACACACACACACACACACACACACACACACACACACACACACACACACCAGTCCAAGACAGAGGTTAGCCATCGGGTAGGCTGGGAGTAAAACACACACACACACACACACACACACACACACACACACACACACACCAGTCCAAGAACAGAGAGGGTAAGCCATCTGGGTCAGGCGGGGAGTGAACACACACACACACACACACACACACACACCAGTCCAAGAACAGAGAGGGTAAGCCATCAGGGTGAGGTGGTGAGTCAAGTCATCAGCAGAAACAAACAAGAGCGCTAGAAGTCGGGGTCTTTCTTGACGATCGTCTGCATGCTACAGTTGCGACACGGAAGGTGGGCTGTTTGGGAGAGGAGGCGGTTATGAAGTCTCTCTCTCTCACACACACACACACATACACACGCACACTCTCTCTGTTTTTTCTTCTCTCTCTCTCTCTCTCTCTCTCTCTCTCTCTCTCTCTCAGTCTCCCCCTCTCTCTCATATCACTATATCAATACTATACGGATGAGGTCCCCCGTTTACGGTGGACTCCATGCCCTAACAATGCATATATCCAGGACACGTAGCAACAATGCATATATCCAGGACACGTTGCAACGACCGCGAGGGTTGGCCCCCAGAAGAGGGTGGAAGCTGGGGTCAACAAGGCATGCTGCACTTTCGGGCTCGCTCTTCACCAATCCAATCCATGCCCTGAACAAGGCACAGGACACTGAGCAGACTGAGGCGGAGGATTAGGTCAGTACCAACAAAGAAAATACCCTACAGTTGGGGTCACTCTCCAACGATGGACATCATGCCACGTACCTCCCCCACCCCTCCCGTCCCCAACCACCCTTCCACCCACGAACAGCATGACATCAGAGTACTGTGGGTAGATGTCTGGTTGCACGTGCAAACCGTTTGTGATAAAATCGCAAAGGACAGGAATTGCACAGGAACCTGACTTTACCCTCACGGCTGCGGATACTCGGGGACTTCTCGCCGCCAGCGTGTGACAACCATACTAGTTCTTGGCGGTGCTAATATTCTTCTCGTCCTTTGTAGGAGGAGAAGTGGTGTCAAAATGACAGACTGCTGATCCAGCTCGATGGCGGAATCTCCACTGGGGCTACATCCACTTCAAATCACCGGCACACCGCGGCTCTGATTTCTAGCCATGCGAGGAGAGAGTTATACGTTGTGCATGCCAATGACGGTCGCAAAATCTATATTGGTGTGGCGGTTTTGCCATATCCACCCTTCTCCGCTCGTGCCAGCTTGCATATTTTTGGCATCAGCGTCGTTCGGTTCCCTCAATGCCCAGTGTGAAGCAGTGATAGCCACTTGTGTGGTCAATACTTCTCCCTTCCCCTCCCCTGACCCGGCGCTGGCCCCGTCCTAACGGAGGACATAGACTGCCGTCAAAACGTAGCGAATGATGCACAGCGGTAAAACAGCAGTCTGGGCAGCGTACCCCACGTACTAGGAAGACTATGACTATGATCTACCTGGGGTAGTCACTATCGCCACCAGTTTGACCAACTCAGAGAAAGATCGCAAATTTCAATGAGAACTGAATAAAAAGTACATCTGAATAACAGAATCTAACAGAACAACGCTCTCTGTTTCATATACACAATGAAATTCCGGACTTCTCAATTACCACACTACCTAAGGTAGTTGCTGAGACTGTAACGAGCCGGGCATCACGGGATGATTGACATCCAATACACAGGCAGACGGTGGACCGAGATGGAGTCCCGACAAGCTGGCACTTGGAATAATCAGAACTTCCTCTTTCCACCACGCCAACTACAGCTGTGGTTTTGCTCTTCTGACTCCCCGCGGCTGGGTGTCGTAGCCGTTAAAGGAACTAGCCCTCTCAAAACAAAAACACAAAATAACCAACAAAAACAAAACAAACAAAACAAAACACACACAAACCCAAAAACAACAACAACAAAACAAAAACAAAAAACAAAAACAAAGAAACAAAACAAAACAAAACAAACAACAAAACCAAAAACACGGGTACCAACGGGCAGATTAGATCAAATAAAAACTTAAAATCGAAGATGAAGATTTTTGTTTTAAAATGCCCCGTTCACATTATTTTCAATTCAGAATCCGAATTTTGTCAGTAACGATTAGCGAGACTGCTTGTAGAAAACACCGTCAAGCGTCGCGACGACCCGCGGCCTCTTCGGTCTGTTTCATGGGCGACGTCAGCACGTTAAATATACAGTTGCTGACGGACTGCTCCGATTTGAGTGGACAGATTAACTGTCGAGGACTGAAATCTGTGTGGTGTCCTCAAGATGACCAAGACAGCGGTGCAGGCAGCCCCCGAGGAGGCCACGGAATGTGCTGGAACTGTTCGCTTGGTCCGCCCGAGCACGAGCAGAACAGAGGAAGATGGGTCGTCAGACGGATGTGACATTGGAGCCGGAGGGTATTGTGGGAAGATTTTCTTTGGGGTTTCTGGTCGTCTGCTAGTGGCTTTCCCGGGAATAGTGTGTTAGTGAGACGCGCGTGGAATGTTGTGAAATTATCCATGTGCTAGAGATGTTCGCTTGCTCTCTAAGCAGGTAGGTAGATGTCTATTGACTTAATGTCCAGTCAACCGTGCAGGTCGTACCAGGGTGGAGAAAAACAACTGGCCAATTACAACAAATTACAACACACACACACACACACAAACGACCAAACCCACCCACCAACCAAACCAAACAACTCGGCAACACCGATTCGACCAGGAGAAAAGCCCCTAGATTACTGCGAAACAAGGACACAGCTGACCCTACAGAATTTAATTCCTTCCTAGATAAGTCTCGATCTGTTGCTCAGCAACCATTCTAATCAATGGCATGACGAGGAAGACACCAGTTTGCAGTGATGGAACAGAGCTGCAGCAGAAATCACGTTTGTAGTGATGGAACAGAGCTGCAGCAGAAATAACGTGTTTGTAGTGATGGAACAGAGCTGCAGCAGAAATAACGTGTTTGTAGTGATGGAACAGAGCTGCAGCAGAAATAACGTGTTTGTAGTGATGGAACAGAGCTGCAGCAGAAATAACGTGTTTGAGTGATGGAACAGAGCTGCAGCAGAAATAACGTGTTTGTAGTGATGGAACAGAACTGTAGCAGAAATAACGTGTTTGTAGTGATGGAGCAGAACTGCAGCAGAAATAACGTGTTTGTAGTGATGGAGCAGAACTGCAGCAGAAATAACGTGTTTGTAGTGATGGAACAGAACTGCAGCAGAAATGACTACTGTTGTACCCCACACAACAAAACGTTACTAATCCCCCACCCCTCCCCCTGAATACATCGTCCTGAGGTGAATGAATGACCCTGTGCGACTGACGGGCCGTTCAAGTCAGTAACTTGGTGCTTTACGCCCAGTTAACCATGACGGTTATATCAGGGCGACGGGCCGTTCAAGTCTGTAACTTGCTGCTTTACGCCCAGTCAACCATCACGGTTATATCAGGGCGACGGGCCGTTCAAATCCAAATCTAATTAATTAGCCCCTCAGTACATACTAGGACAAAGAAAAACCGGAACACAACCTAATGGACAGCTGTACTTAAAAACAACCGGAACACAACCTAATGGACAGCTGTACTTAAAAACAACCGGAACACAACTTAATGGACAGCTGTACTTAAAAACCGGAACACAACTTAATGGACAGCTGTACTTAAAAACAACCGGAACACAACTTAATGGACAGCTGTACTTAAAAACAACCGGAACGCAACCTAATGGACAGTTGTACTTAAAAACAACAGGAATACAACTTAATGGACAATCGTTCTTAAAAAAAAAAAAAAAAAAAGTTTGAGCAGTCAACTGCAACATGGGGCAATACAAACACCCCCCCCCCCCCCCCCCCCCCGCCCCATTTCCTCTTCTCCTAAATCTAAACCACAAAATATTTCTACACCGACAGTCCGCAATCCAAAGGCAAACAGGACATTTCGGACACAGTGGGGCATTTACGGGTGGGAAACAGCTAGGTAATCCCCCGCTGTTAGCATCGCTGCTTGACTCTCCGGGTGGATCAAAGGGTGAAAAGTCCACACACATAAAGCTTTCTGTTTCCACAGGGTGATTCACCACAGAGGCTTCGGGTCCATGAGGTGGGATTCAACACCGAACAGGGGACCGACTGCAATGGTAACGCACTACTTCAAACAAGACAGTAGACCAATAGTCACTGACTATAGTATAAGACTTTGGGTTTATTGAGCTTTCATAAAATTCTCTCTTTTTCTTTGTGGCTAGCATGAGGTGTGTGTGTGTGTGTGTGTGTGTGTGTGTGTGTATGTGTGTGTGTGTGTGTGTGTGTGTGTTGTTGTTGGGGGGGTGGGGGGGTGCGTGTGTATGTGTGTGAGCGTGCGTCCATGTGCGTGCTAGCGTATCTGTGTGCGTTCATGCATGCCTGTGTGTGTGTGTGTGTGTGTGTGTGTGTGTGTGTGTGTGTGTGTGTGTGTGTGTGTGTGTGTGTGTGTGTGTGTGTGCGTGCGTGCGTGCGTGCTGTGGGTGGGTGAGTGAAAGAGACCTACGCAACTTTATTGCCGGTTTAATGTTTCATTGCACCCTTACTGGCTGTGTCACTGCGACTCGAGCATCTACTTTACTGCTGTGTCCACTGAATGTTTCACTTTTATTGACGAGCTTGCTGATCAAAACGACACTAAAGGTTTTGTTTGTTTGTTGTAATACATTGTATCGTGCTATACTATCCTGCAGCGTGCTGCATTATAATTCTACTGTAGTGTGTAGCTTTGCATTGTACCGTAGCCCTTCACGAAAGACGATAGTCACAGTTCAGGTGAACCATTCTGTTCTAAAAGTCCGACTGAGACACTCCTCACTGAGTCTTTGTCCCCACCCCCCACCCCCAAATCGTTAGGAGGTTTTTGTTTCTGAAGCGTAGTAAGTAAGTAAACATGGTGCTTAACGTCCACAGAAACCATAAGGCTTATTAGGGAGGGGGGGGGGGGGGGGGGGGGTTATGGAGGTGGGGGAAGAGAGATATTATATACCTATCGCTACACTCTCACCACCAGAATGATTCCTGCATTAAGGTGGGCAGCGATGAAAGCCATTTTAATGTTTCAGTAGGAAGTGATGGACAAAGTCACAAGACAGTGTCCACAAACCACAACCTTTCTGAAGAGAAAGGAGAGCCGAAGCGGTATCGAACCGAGGTCCTTCCGCTTACCAGCCTAACGCCTTACCGCTAGGCCAAACCGGCTCACATTCTGAAGCGGGGCTCCACTGTCGTTACATACCCCCTCTCCCTCCCTCCACCAGGGACGCAGAATTAAAGCCTCCTCATGCTCTGCTGAGAATCCTCGAGACACGAAAAGTTCTCTGTGTCACCTGGAGAAGGTCAGGATTATACTGCTTTGCATACTGCCAGAAATTCAGCCTTACTGGAGAAGGTCAGAATTATACTGCTTTGCATACTGCCAGATATTCAGCCTTACTGGAGGTCAGGATTATACTGCTTTGCATACTGCCAGATATTCAGCCTTACTGGAGAAGGTCAGAATTATACTGCTTTGCATACTGCCAGATATTCAGCCTTACTGGAGAAGGTCAGAATTACACTGCTTTGCATACTGCCAGAAATTCAGCCTTACTGGAGAAGGTCAGAATTATACTGCTTTGCATACTGCCAGATTTTCAGCCTTACTCGAGAAGGTCAGGATTATACTGCTTTGCATACTGCCTGATATTCAGACTTACTGTTCCTCTGCTTCCGTTCAACTTCATTTCTCCCACTCCTCTCCCAACATGAAGTGATGTGCCTCAGACTTTGACTTCTGATCTGATGACGCGTTTTGTCCTGCTGATAAGTGACATGACCTTGTTTGGTTGAAGTGTTGCTTTACGTCCACAGAAACCGTAGGCTTACTAGGGACGGGAGCCCAGGACGGCCACCTCGACTTTCACACAGCTCCTGAGCTCTGAATGACCTTGGCGGTTCACCGGGTCTTATATATATATATATATGAGGTGCGTCTTGCACGCCAGTCCCACGCACTACCATCACCCAATACCACAGACACAGGCAGAAGAAGGTAAGCAGGTATGAGAATTAGCTTCAACCCTTTGTGGGCGGGGAAACACACACATGGATGGTTAAATCCAAACTGTAAGTGGATCATACGGTTCTACTTAACCGCTCTCAGAAGCGATGTTTTACCCCGTTTTATTGTATTTGTATGCTCTTACCTTTGTCATGCTGAATTGTCCAGCTGTTATTTTCTGGGCGTAATTTGAGTGACCCAAGAGGCAAATTTTCATTTTACGCATTTATTATGAATGATAAAGTTCTTTTGTGTTTGTATTATACTCGTGCCCAGTGCGTGAAACTACAAAGCTCACCTAACAAGCCAACCTGCCTTAAGAACGTAACTGAGAAGTAATAGGTATTATGTACTAACATCCACACTATAAACGGCTCATGTGGTTGTATCCGTGCCCTATGCGTAACACTATGACTGTATAACGTTAATGCCTAAACCCATCCACCTCAACCATGTAACCAAAAAGTGACAGGTATACATACCTACAAACAGGCGAGTCAAGTCACAGAGCACACTCAGCAAAGGCTAACCAACACTCTTCCGGTCAAAGCTGTTGACTTGTTACTTAGCATGTCTGCTCAACAAGTGCAAACCCCAACCTCTGCGGATCAGATGTATACAGCACTGTGATACTGATAGTGTTACACGATACATCTCTCGAACCGAGGCCACCACTCTGAAACTGAGGCTACATTTCCGAAACTGAAGTCACAGCTCTCAAATTCACACCACACGTGAACTGAAGCCACATCCCTCAATTTGAGGCTATATCATTGAAACTACGGCCACATCTCTCAAACCGATCCCTATTCAAGCCTTAGCACAACATTCCAGTACCAAACCCAACAGATAGCACAGTGAGTGTCAAAGAATCCGTTTGGGGAAAGATCGATTTCCACACACTCGACGCTATTCTGTTTAATGGCGCTATTATCATCACACACGGGCCAGAACACGCACGAGGTGAAGAGCAAACGCTTTTTGATAGGACACAAAAATACACCACGCAAGTTTCCAACAAAACTCCGTTTCCTATAAGGCAATTCAGTTTTTTAATGACTTGTTTTTTTGAACTGGTGGAAAAGAATTATGAATGTGATTCGACCCGAGGTTGACGGGACGTCAGAACCTAGGAACTAACTAACTACTTTAAACGGTGACGTTAGAACCTAGGAACTAACTACTCTAAACGGTGACGTTAGAACCTAGGAACTAACTACTCTAAACGGTGACGTTAGAACCTAGGAATTAACTACTCTAAACGGTGACGTTAGAACCTAGGAACTAACTACTCTAAACACTGACGTCAGAATCTAGGAACTAACTACTCTAAACGCTGACGTTAGAACCTAGGAACTAACTACTCTAAACGCTGACGTTAGAACCTAGGAACTAACTACTCTAAACGCTGACGTTTGAACCTAGGAACTAACTAACTGCTCTCAACGCTAAGTGTGCTGCCATTCCTGATTTCAAGTTGGACTGGTGTTGTGTGTGACCTAAATTCCGCGCCGCACGTGCAAGCGGGCCCTGTGCAAAGTGGGTCAGGCCAGGAACCGCGCGTTGTGTGGTCAGCCAACAAGGACAACAGCGCGCAGCAAGCGGGCGATAATAGCGGCGACCAACAACAACACGACGACCAGAGTCTGTGCTGACGGCGGGGGCGTGAAGCAGCAAGGGGCGTCGGAGACGACCAAACGTTCCGGACAGGCGGCGTTCAAACAAGGCCCGTCGTCCATCAATATTCGGACACTGTCCATCAATACTCGGACACCTGTCGAGGTCCGACAAAATGTGGGGGGGGGGGGGGAGGGGCACTTTTGTTTTGGTTGAACATTCCTCGGCGGTTCATCTAAACCTCAAACAAGCATGTACACACGGAGAGTCCTGGTCAGCTGTTCTGGTCAAACATTCCCCTTACAGTTGTCGATATTTCACATTCACACGCACAGAGAAGGGGGTGAGATAATGAGAGAGACGAGAGAGAGGAGAGAGAGAGAGAGGAGAGAGAGAGAGAGAGAGAGAGAGAGAGAGAGAGAGAGAGAGAGAGAGAGAGAGAGGAGAGAGAGAGAGAGAGGAGAGAGGGAGAGGAGAGAGAGAGAGAGAGAGAGAGAGAGAGAGGAGGAGAGAGAGAGAGAGGGGAGAGAGAGAGAGGAAGAGAGAGAGAGAGAGAGAGAGAGAGAGAGAGAGAGAGAGAGGAGGAGAGAGAGAGAGAGAGAGGGGGTGGGATCGAGAGACAGAGAGAGGGGTGATCGAGAGAGAAGAGAGAGAGAGAGAGAGAGAGAGAGAGAGAGAGAGAGAGAGAGAGAGAGAGAGAGAGAGAGAGAGAGAGAGAGGGGGGGGGATCGAGAGACAGAGAGAGGGGTGATCGAGAGAGAGAGAGAGAGAGAGAGAGAGAGAGAAAAGAGAGAGAGAGAGAGAGAGAGAGGGGGGGGATAGAGAGACAGAGAGAGGGGTGATCGAGAGATAGGGAGAGGGGTGAGAGAGAGAGAGAGAGAGAGAGAGAGAGAGAGAGAGAGAGAGAGAGAGAGAGAAGAGGAGGGGGGGGGGATCGAGAGACAGAGAGAGGGGTGATCGAGAGATAGGGAGAGGGGTGATCGAGGAGAGAGAGAGAGAGGAGAGAGAGAGAGAGAGAGAGAGAGAGAGAGAGAGAGAGAGAGAGAGGCTACGGCGGGGCTTCCTGAGGATTTGTCGCTTTGTTTGAACTCACGTCAGCTTCTTCCTTCTGCATTTTTCGTCGGTCGTATTTCCACCTCTGCATTCCAACAAAACCAACATGACTTATTCAAACCAAAACGCCTTATCCAAACCAAAAAACGCCTTATCCAAACCAACACGACATATTGAAACCAACACGACTTATTCAAACCAAAACGCCTTATCCAAACCAACACGACATATCCAGACCAACACGACTTATTCAAACCAAAATGCCTTATCCAAACCAACACGACGACAAAAGCGAGGGACGGACACAAGCATAGAGTCCATAAATTATCTATTTAAAAAAAAAAAAAAAAATGTTACAAAAAAGAACGGCATTGACACGGAGCTAAATCGAGCGCGGCTTATTGAGATTTATGGTGGCACCGGGCTTCAGAAGTTGAGCTAATTCATCAGAGAAGGCCGTATGGACGAATCGCGTGACTCGCGTCTGCATCACTGGGGGGGGGGGGGGGGGGGGGGGGTGCGGCGCTCTCGGCGGCTTAGCCATAAACCCCGCCGACTCTCCTTCGTTCATACGTCTAGCCTCACGTAACGGTGGGGTACCACGTTAGCAGAAATTAAGGTCCCCCCTCCCTCCTCCCCTTGCTGGGTATCCGGAGCTTTTAATGATTCCCTGTGGCTGTGCTGGGCCTGGGTAGGTCTGGACATCGCTTCGCATGCTTCGCCCACTGTCAGGAATTCTGTCTTTTGGCATGCTTTGCCCACTGTCAGGAATTCTCTTGTCTTTTCGCATGCATTGCCCATTGTCAGGAATTTTGTCTGTCTTTTTGCATGCTTTGCCCACGGTCAGGAATTCTGTCTGTCTTTTTGCATGCATTGCCCACCGTCAGGAATTCTGTCTGTCTTTTCGCATGCATTGCCCACCGTCAGGAATTCTGTCTGTCTTTTCGCATGCATTGCCCTTGTCAGGATTTTTTTCTTTTTTTTCTGCATGCTTTTCCCACTGTCAGGAATTCTGTTTGTCTTTTCGCATGCATTGCTCACTGTCAGGAATTCTGTATGTCTTTTCGCATGCTTTGCTCACTGTCAGGAATTCTGTCTTTTCGCATGCTGTGCTCACTGTCCCCCCCCCCCCGCATGCATTGCCCACTGTCAGGAACCATGTCTGTCTAATGTTTTGTCTTCCTGGTTCAACTTTACCCCCCCCCGCACACCCAACAATCATCTGAGAAGATACAGTGACAGTTACAAGAACAGAGAATAAGACAGAGTCACCTTCGTGGCTGACATGCCTAATTATAAGAGTGAGTTAGTTCTTGGCTTTGAACGTCCTATCAATTGGGTCACCTCAGGACGTACAAACACTTTCTTAAAACACGCACTTAAGTACTATTTCTGGGCGAACAAAGGTTGTTAAAAAAAAGTTTCATTTCAGACACAAGTCTATATATATATGCACAACTTTACAAGTTGATTTTTTTATACTGCTGACGAAATACAGTTGTCTCCTTCAGGAATGCAGAAACAGCTTCCGCGAAGGTATTGCTGTACAACGTTCTCAGAGAACGTGTTCAGAATCAATCGTCCGTCTAGTAAGTTACAAAATGACGGGTAATTAGGACCATGTCTGCACGTCTGTACTGCTCTAAACGAAACAAAGCCAGATACGACAGTACGCTGGAATAAAGAGGTCTGAAAAATCCTTACTCCAGCAGCAACGAGCTGTCACAGTAGGAGCTGCATGCACGCCGTCACGCTCTCTCACAAGTCACAGTAGGAGCTGCATGCACGCCGTCACGCTCTCTCACAACAGTCACAGTAGGAGCTGCATGCACGCCGTCACGCTCTCTCACAAGTCACAGTAGGAGCTGCATGCACGCCGTCACGAAAATCCTACTCCAGTCAGGGGCCCCCCAACCCAGCTGTCACAGTAGGAGCTGCATGCACGCCGTCACGCTCTCTCACAAGTCACAGTAGGAGCTGCATGCACGCCGTCACGCTCTCTCACAACAGTCACAGTAGGAGCTGCATGCACGCCGTCACGCTCTCTCACAACAGTCACAGTAGGAGCTGCATGCACGCCGTCACGCTCTCTCACAACAGTCACAGTAGGAGCTGCATGCACGCCGTCACGCTCTCTCACAACAGTCTCATTTTAATCACCTGTCAAGACACATGTGGACTTTGTCCTGCAGACAGCATTGACGATACAGGCTAGCATGACGCCGATGGGAAGGAAAAGGAGAAAAGGGTAAATAGCTGGATTTTAACGTTTTCGTAATGAAGATATACACAACAGTGGCATGAGCACAGCACACGACAAAGGCCACAATGAAGTTTCACGCAACAATAATCCACAATAGTGGCGTGGAAACACGAGCACAGCAGGCCACTTCAATCACGTGACCATGTTTCTTTAAGGAAAAAGAAAAGTGGTGACCCCCCCCCCCCCACACACACACACAGACACACACACAGACCCCGTTTTAAACTCGAAGTACGCGCAGAGATGAGACTGCGTGCTCAAAGGTTTCTGGCACATATAAATTAAGACACGGGTGTGCAGCAAGAGCTGTTAAATAAATTAAACCCTGTCTTATTTACCAGCATCGCGTTGTGGGTACCGCGGACGCAGAAGAATTTCAAGCTTGGCGGTTCATTACAGGGCTACACTACTCCCAGCAAGAGAGGACTCCACACTTACACTCCGAAACGTGAACATCCTGCGAACGACAAACGTGGCCCCGCGGTGCAGCCGTCTGCAGAACGCGTCCATAGGAACACGAACCGCGTCAGCAGCCACACACAGCGCGCCCACGACCAGGGCGACCACCACTCCGAACGCTACAACATTCATCTGAGCAACCAGACCTTCTGTATGAAGACATTAAACTAACAACAATAACGGCTACATGTTCTCCACGGACATCTTGTATAAGGACGCACATCGGCCACTGCTTCAGGTTTCCACTATTGACTCTATTCTACACTCATTCAAGGTTCTCACCATGAACTCCATTCTACACTCATACAAGGTGTCCACTATGAACTCCATTCCACACATACAAAGTTTCCACTGTGAACTCCATTCTACACACACAAGGTTTCCATCATGATTTCCATTCTACACTTATTCAAATTTTCCACCATGAACTCCATTCTACACGCATACTGAGTCCAGCTACTAGTCAGTACACGTGTTTGTCATTACGCCACTGTTACACGCTTTCGCCATGGACTCCACACGCACAAAGAACCTGACCGCTATTCCACGCTTTTCCCAGGACTCTAGTTTATGCTCATACACAGTCTGGCTACACAGTGGCTACACTATTACGTGTTTTTGTCACGAAGTGCATTTCATACTCAAACGGAATCCGGCCCCTTACTATTCCACGTTTCTACCATGCATTCTAATTTTATGCATACACACAGTCCAGGTTTCTACTGTTTTCCTTCTCCTTGCGAGGTCGTTGGGTGCGCGGGTGACCGTGTCCAGTACAGCTTATCAGCCGCTCGCTCCATTCCGCAATCTCATGTCTTACTGCATAATCTCTGATTAGTCCACAAGCCCGCGACGACAGTTCTGTTTAGTTCAATGTTGCTTTACATCCACTTAGACCATAAGGACTGTTAGGGACGGGGAGCCCAGGATGGCCACCTCGACTTTCACACAGCTCCTGAGTTCTGACAGCTCTTGTCCAGTTTCTTGTTGACGTAACGCCAGCACAGACAATGCCCCGCCCACTGATGTCAGGTTCCAGCAAAAGCATGGCGGCGCCACGTGCTTGAAAGATTCACCGGCAACCAACCTGGGGCGCCCACGTGTTTAAAAGATTCACCGGGACGTTTTTCTCAGATATCCCTCGGGTACAATTAGCTTGGGGCACCCACGTGTTTGAAAGATTCACCGGAACGTTTTTGTCAGATCATCACTCAGGTACAATCAGCCTGGCCCCGTTCGAGAGTTCCCCAAAAGAAAATGATTCTGAACTGGCTCATTACGGTCTGTGATTCAAATCTCGGCAATATCGACACGTTAATTACCACAAGCCTAACTAAACTGATAGTTGGTAACAGTCCGCACACACAAGAATCCAAAACGAATATTATACCAACTGAACGTATGTGAAAATATTCAATCGATATCAAGCGCCTGTGGTTTTCCCTCAGCTAATGGTACACTATGGTGTTTTCCACCATGGTACAGACTGACCGGCCAATGAGAACATAACATGACGTCGCGCAGGTCAATCGCCGTAGAGACTATGTATTATCGTTAAAGACCACATGACAGCCGAGAACGACTTGAGGGTTGATGTCTACGTAACCCAGTAAGTGTGAAACAGAAGCACGAGAGCTTGCAGACGACAAAGGCCGTAATGAAGATATACACAACAGTGGCATGAGCACAGCACACCACAAAGTCCGCAATGAAGTTTTACGCAACAATAATCTACAATAGTGGCGTGGAAACACGAGCACAGCAGGCCACTTCAGTCAAGTGACCATGTTTCTTTGGTTTAAACAAAATTTTATTCATTCATCGTAATCATAAGCTCAACAAATAAGTACAGGAAACACAAAAGCAATATGCTTATTTGAGTGTTACCCATGTTTCTTTAATGAAAAAGAGAAGTGCTGACCCCCCCCCCCCTCCCCCCCCCGTTTTAAACTCGAAGCTCGCGCAGAAATGAGACTGCGTACTCAAAAGTTTCTGGCACATATATAAATTAAGACACGGGTGCGCAGCAAGAGCTGTTAAATAAATTAAACCCTGTCTTATTTACCAGCATCGCGTGGTGGGTACCGCGGACGCAGAAATTTGGCGCCACAGACACTAAGAATCCAAAGCTGTCAACGAAGGTCCTGACACACAACACTACAACCGACCACCCACCCTACCAACACACACACACACGCACACACACACACACACACACACGCACGCACACACACACACACACACACACACACACACAGCACGAGCACAAAAAACCCACACGCGACTGCTTTCCGGAGTAGGAGGAGCCTCGTAGTTAGCGTCCTTTTTACGCGTACCCCCTCCCCACCTCCCCAACCCGGGGGCAGAAGTCATCGAGCACAACAGTGATGTGGATGGGTGGGTCGATGGGACCATTGGCAGTGAAGTGCAAACGGGGACAAAACGCAGCCGGCGCCGTATGAAGGTCAGGCTGGTTGGAAGAGAAGACGATCGATCCCGTCGTCCTGTCTGAATCATAGCCCAACAGGTCCTGGCCCCGTTACATCACAACCCAACAGGTCCTGGTCCCGTTACCTCACAACCCAACAGGTCCTGGCCCGTTACCTCACAACCCAACAGGTCCTGGCCCGTTACCTCACAACCAAAGGTCCGTGGTCCCGTTACATCACAACCAAAGGTCCGGTCCCGTTACCTCACAACCCAACAGGTCCTGGTCCCGTTACCTCACAACCCAACAGGTCCTGGTCCCGTTACATCACAACCCAACAGGTCCTGGTCCCGTTACATCACAACCCAACAGGTCCTGGTCCCGTTACATCACAACCCAACAGGTCCTGGTCCCGTTACTCACAACCAAAAGTCGTCCGTTACATCACAACTCCCAATCAAGTCCTGCCGTTACTCACAACCCAACAGGCTTCCGTTACATCACAACCCAACAAGTCCTTCCGTTACACACAACCAAAGTCATGCTTCCGTTACATCACAACCCAACAAGTCATGCTTCCGTTACATCACAACCCAACAAGTCATGCTCCGTTACATCACAACCCAACAAGTCATGCTCGTTACACACAACCAACAGTCATGCTTCCGTTACATCACAACCCAACAAGTCATGCTTCCGTTACATCACAACCCAACAAGTCATGCTTCCGTTACACCACAACCCAACAAGTCATGCTTCCGTTACACACAACCCAACAAGTCATGCTCCGTTACACCACAACCCAACAAGTCATGCTTCCGTTACACCACAACCCAACAAGTCATGCTTCCGTTACACACAACCCAACAAGTCATGCTTCCGTTACACCACAACCCAACAAGTCATGCTTCCTTACACCACAACCCAACAAGTCATGCTTCCGTTACACCACAACCCAACAAGTCATGCCTCCGTTACACACAACCCAACAAGTCATGCTTCCGTTACACCACAAGCCAACAAGTCCTGGCCCAGCAACGTCAAACGGCACGAGTGGTCCACTGTCCAACTCCAATCAGCAGGAACACCCACCAGCAATGCATGGTAATGAACGACGCCCCTCCAGATAAACAACGTCCTCCGCTGCCTATGTCAAGGTTTCGAAGGAAGACCTACTACCGCCCCCACCCCCCTTCCCCAACGTCGACCAAACATCTTTTCAACCGCAGAAGGTCATCCAGGGAAGACAGACTCGCGTAAAGAAAAGTAACAAGCATCTCCAACCAGAGAAACCGAGGGCAGAATCATTCGCAAGACCGAGGGCAGAATCATTTGCAAGAAAGGAAAATCCATCTGCAAACAAAGTGGACAGGCACAGCGCTGAACTGAACTCTTTTTAATTCAACTGAGCTCAACCTGCATCAGGAACAACAGACAAGAAGGCTGTTTAACAGCAGTAAATAAGTAACTTGGTGTTTTACGCCCAGTCAAACAGTGCGGTTATCAGGGCGAGTTTAACAGCAGATTCAGGCACGCGGTCGGTGACTGAACACTGGCACCGAGTCGCAGCAAGCTAAGACGGTGCAGCAAGAACCGGGGACCAACAGCACGATCACAAAGGCCGGGAATTGGCTGCAGGTTTTCACGTCTAGCGATCCCTGCAGGAAATGAGTCCCTGAGGAAAATGGCCGGCGCCAGTCTGGTGCAATGGGGTCATCAGACAGTGTGACACTGACCTACTTCTGTTGTCTGTGCAACGCTGCAAGGACCAGCTCGTGCTAAACGTTTGGAAACGTTAAATGAAACTGCGACTTTTTCAGAATAAAGATCACACCCACCAACACAAAGTCTAGTCTTCATGGTAACAAACAAGCGTTTAGTTTAACCTGCTCGTGTACTTTGTGTCTCGAAATGCTGTTCATAACAATGGACCTGCGCCCCCCAAAACAACAACAAAACGAAACAAACAAAAATATACTTTCATGGGTCCGTCAAACTGTTAAAACCTCTTGAACTCAACTCTTAAGTGAACTTTCCAGACAGAGTGGATGCAAAACAATGCACCAAAATCTGACAGCAAAAACACAAGGGGCAGAAGGAACAGGGGAAGCGGCCGGTGCGAGTGCGCGTGTTCTAAAACAAGATCACAGGCAGAGTCTTGACTCAGTCTGACAACTCCCATTCCTGTGGCTGGTTGGACAGCAAAGCCTGTCTCACCGCATCTGGCGCCGCCTCAACTCTCGCCCTCAAGCTGTCGACAGGGGGAGAGAACCGCTCCAATTCGGACCAATATTCACCGCTCGACGTGGGAATTAATAGATCGCAATATCGGGCGACGGAGCACGGCAGACTGTCAAAAGAGACGCAACTGTTGCCCGTTGAACCAGCCGCAGCTTTCATGTCTTCCCGACATGCACCGCAACGGATGCCACGTGGCCGCACGGCAGTACTGACTATATGCCAGAAACAGGGAACAGAGCGTGACCTCTAAACATATTGTCACGTGGCCGCACGGCAGTAATGACTATATGCCAGAAACTGGGAACAGAGCGTGACCTCTAAACATATTGTCACGTGGCCGACCTAACAAACATTGACACGTGGCAATCGTTGATCGTCGTGTTGACAAACAGTTGTTGGTGGTCAGTTTGGAAATGATTTCACGGTGGACACGGATAGCCACCATGTGGAAGGGGGGGGGGGGGGGGGGGGGGGACTGTCACGTACTGAGCATGTTGGGCAATGTCCACTAGTAGCCCCGTCGGTTCACGGTCCTCAAATGGTGTGTGTGTGTGTGGACGGAATGAACTTGAAGTATGCAGTACGTTGGCATATCCACATATCAGTTCATTCCGTACTATGCCAATGCTATACACAAGCACACGCATCCTCAAACCATTTGAGGATAGCGAACCGACGGGCTGAACATACATTATAATGATTACAGGTACCCCGAGAATAAACATGTCAATTATCACCATGAACTACACATAAATTACCATTCCTTTTCAGATCTTATTCGCGGCGTTCCCCCACCCCCCCCCCCTTCCTAACAATACTTTTGTTTTTCTCTTGCCATAAATTTAAGAACACAGTTACCTTAGAACGTGTAACGTCAGAGTGACTCGATCTCTTCGTGAAGCCAGCGTGAACACATGTGACACTTTAATGTCGATACCAACTGACAACCCAACTCTCTCCGGCCCGCATCTGTAGCCGAAGCATTATGACGGATCACACCAAAATTGCACCAGGTTTTCGTTCTCTTGCCGCAGGCAATCTCAACATCCATAAAAATAATAAAAAAACCAACTCAGAATAGGCGATTTCCGAATCTGATCACAGGTTTATACCGCTTGCCAGCGTGGCAAAGGCGCGTGTTAAATTGTAAATAATGAGAAAGAGACTCAGTCGGGAGGGAGGGAGGGAGAGAGAGAGAGAGAGAGAGAGGGAGGGAGGGAGAGAGAGAGAGAGAGAGAGAGAGAGAGAGAGAGAGAGAGAGAGAGAGAGAGAGAGAGAGAGAGAGGGGGGGGGGTCTGGCAACGTAATGCTAAAAACAGACACTTCGATCACACACCCAGCACACACCAGCAGACACTTCAATTGCACACCCAACACTCACCAATTCAAAGAAGGGTGGGTTACTTCAGGTTCGTCAGTGGGTACAACTCGCCCTTGTGTTTGTCACAAAACGGTCTGCCTACGTGCATGTCTCGGAGACATAATTACTACACTGCTCACAAATGCCCCCACCCCCACTTCACCAACCCTCGCCTTACAAAATGGTTTCCAATCCAGAACAGGAAACGTTCTCATGCCCCCCCCCCCTCCCCCCCCTTGGTGTCCTTGTATCCATTTGAATCGTACCACTCCAAAGCGGCACACAACAACAAGGAATAATGACACGTGACGGTTCTGATCTGATATAAACACTTGCTATTAAGACGAGAGAGAAACCTGTCTAACAACTAGTCCTAGCTGAGTTCCTGAGGAGAGAGAGAGAGAGAGAGGGAGGGAGAGACAGAGAGAGAGAGAGACTTGACACTTTGACGTTTTATTGTCTTCAGCTTACAAGCCCACAAGACAAGGGGGTACGAAACATGATCAACTTTCCATCACGCACAGCGACATGTAAAAATCATGTAGTTCTTTCAAAAAGGATAAGTAGTATGGATAATAAGGATGAATCATCTGCAAGCGCAAAATACCTTTGCCTGCAGAGATTTTTACATTTAATCCAAGCCACATAACAGATTCGTTTACATGTACATAACTAATTACATGCACATATATATGTATTCACGTCTTTCCCCTTCCATACCTTACATATACACACACATTCGCACGCACACACACACACACACACACATACGCACGCACGCGCGCGCGACACACACACACACACACACACACACACACACACACACACGAAGTGGAACCCACAAGGACCATCCAAGAATCAAGTATCTGCGTACTTTGTCTGATAGGTTAAGTGTTAAATGTTTTCGACTTTATTTCTCCAAACTTTCATACCTTCTGTGATATATTTTGCCAGTGCTATGATCTTGGTCTCGTTCTTTGAGGCAAGGAGTGCCCTTAAGTAGTTTAGAGAGAGAGAGAGAGAGAGAGAGAGAGAGAGAGAGAGAGAGAGAGAGAGAGAGAGAGAGAGAGAGAGAGAGAGAGAGATGCTGACAGACCACCAGTAATTTACTGAGAGAGAGAGAGAGAGAGAGAGAGAGAGAGAGAGAGAGAGAGAGAGGAGAGAGAGAGAGAGAGAGAGAGAGAGAGAGAGATGCTGACAGACCACCAGTAATCTGACCTGATGCTTTGTTGCGAGATCGTGGTGGATTCATGCACAAGGGAACAGCAAACACCACACAGTGGAGACCGGGCTAAATCACCAATCACAATCGTCTGACGCAATCGAGTGACACTGCGTCCCACTGAATGTCATCACGTCCAGATCCGCTCCACTTCCTGGGGTGACGCTGTGTGGTTGTCAGGGTGTTAAAATCCAACTAACTAACTGTTAATTCTGGTCTTCCGTTTCGGACCAACATCGGTTCCGTGCAACGAGAAGTATAATCGACGAAAGATGAACTGGCGATCCTCAAATGGTGTGTGTGTGTGTGTGTGTGTGTGTGTGTGGTGTGTGCGTGCGTGCGTGCGTGCGTGTGCGTGCGTGCATGTGTGTGTGTGCGGACGGAAAGAACTTGAAGTATGCACTGCGTTGCCATAGCCACATATTAGTTCATTCCGTGCTATGCCAGTGCTGTGCACAAGCACACGCATCCTCAAACCGTTTGAGGATAAGGAACAGACGGGGCTAAAAGTGGATATTGCCGATGAACTAACGATACGTGCCGAACGTCTACCACACCTGCAAACAGCGAGTTTCTCTGACCAGGAAAACCGAGTCACACGACACAGCCACAACAACGCCGGGGACCAGGTCACTCTGATCAGCTAGTGGCGGTTATTCCTTGTTTCTTTTTAACCTCTCCTCACCCTACCCCCCCCCCCCCCCCCCCCCCCCCCCTGCCAAGCCCACCCACCCCATCCCCACCTTTGCTGTCACTCTTGAAACCGATCTTTCATTTTACCGTTGGAAAGAGATAAATGACGTCCTTGACATTTCATGATTCGTCATCCTGTGTCAGGGCAGTGACGACAGGCAAACAGATTTAGTGACAACCGAAGAATAGAAAAGGTGGGCACAGGTGTAAGCAGGAAGACGAGGACGGGTGGATCGGGTGGGGGCCAGCGCCGAGTCTCGTAACTCCCCAACGAAACACTTGGAACAGAAAAATCCATCCCTGGACGTGCGAAAATGCATGAACTTGCCAGACGACTGTTTGGGACATGCAAACAAGGTGGCAACTGAAAACAGAACCGTTGAACACTTTCGTGCATGTTATCGATTGAAAGTACACGAATAGGAAGAGTACGGGGAGGAAGGGGCGAGGGTGGGGGCAAGAGAGAGGGTGGGGAGAGAGAGAGAGTGAGGGGGGAGAGAGAGAGAGTGAGGGGAGAGAGAGAGAGGGTGGGGAGGGAGAGAGAGTGAGGGGGGAGAGAGAGAGGGTGGGGAGAGAGAGAGAGGGTGGGGGGTGGAGAGAGAGGGGCGGGCGAGAGAGAGAGGGGGAGAGAGAGAATGCCGGGGGGGAAGGGGGGTGGCGTGCGAGGGCAAAACAGAGAAAGAGAAATGGTGGGGGCCGGGGGGTGGGGGGTGGGTGGGTGGGTGGGGGGGGGGTGGTGGTGGTGGTGGCGAGGGCAGTATGCTTAACAACACGCAACATGCAGCAGATCACGTAGGAACTGCATGCACCTTGCACCACGAAACCTGCAATACCGATCAATCGCTAAGAATACCCTGCTACCCAGACAGGAAAGGCCGCTGGTTGCTCGGAGACAAGAATTCAATCTAACCAACCAATCTGAGCGACTGCTATTATGAAACTGTTCATATATTTACAGAAAATTCCCCTCGGGAAATAATAAAACTAAAAGACTGCTCCGATGAAGTGATTAGACTGTGTAATAATTGGCTGCAGCAAAAACAGTACAGGAGTGAAAATAGTCAGATGAAGTGATAAGAGTGTGCAAAATATGAGCGCAGCAAAAACAATAGAGTAAAAATAGTCTGATGAAGTGATTAGATTGTGTAATAATTGGCTGCAGCAAAAACAATACAGAGTAACCCCCCCTCCCCCCTTTCCCTCAACACACGCCTTTTAAGTCAACAGGGTGGACATAACGCTCATGCGACAAATACTGCATTACTGCATTTTAATTTCCAGTACACTAACCGTTCCTACGTAGCAGCAGCAGCAGTGGTGGTTCAGCTGTAAATATATCACTATTAGTTTTCGTCACGCACATTACACCGTAGCTTCGAAACCAGACCGTATCATCACTTTTCTTTTGTATTCATTTCACTGGCTACCAGTGACCGCTAGAATACAATTAAAGATATCCTCCTCGTGTTGTAACACGTCAGACTCATTCTAATGGCAGTTTCCGCTTTCTCAATTCATTCCAGTCTTTTTCAAAGCGGCGAGAGGGATAATTATCGGTGAATCAGACTTGTTCCCTCAACACACCGACCCGTGCTGACCGCCCTTTGAATGGCGAACAACTCAGTAACCCATCAACACCAACAGTGTCATCTGACGCCCTCCTTCTTTCATGGTGCTTAACGTCCACAGAAACCACAAGGCTTATTAGTTACAGGGAGAAGGGGGGGGGGGGGGGGGGGAAGGAGGTATGGAGGTGGGGGAAGAAGGAGATTACATACCTGTCGCTACACTGTCACCACCAGAATGACTTTTGCATTGAGATAGGCCGTTTAATGTTTCATTAATTGCGAGGGACAAAGTCACAAGAAAGTGTCCACAGACGACAACTTTTGAAGAGAAGGGAGAGCCGAAGCGGAATCGAACCGAGGTCATTCTGCTTACCTGACGCCCTGGAGGTGGGAACCTTTCTGTACTGGGCCTGGGAGCAGGGCAGGACGACCTCAACGGCTGGTCCTTTGAGAATGATCGCAGACAAGCGGTACCTCGCTAGGCGACAACCGACACCACTGAGTCATAATAAACGACGTAACACCGTTGTTGTAAAGTGCAAACTCGACAACAGTTGGGGGAAGGAGGGGGAGGGTGTTTCATTGGACCTAATCCCGTTCGGCCTACTCTACTTTGACCTCGCCGCGAGCAAGGTGGATCCACACCAGGTGGGTCCCAATGGGTTTTGTCCCGCTCGACCCTATTCTTTCGCGTGCTCGCTTAACGTAATGCCTGTGGTCTTCCACAAACCCTCAGTCACGTTGTAAATCCGCATCCCTTTTTTTTGTTTGTGTGTGTGTGTGTGTGTGTGTGTGTGTGTGTGTGTGTGTGTGGTGTGTGCGTGTGTGCGTGCGTGCGTGCGTGCGTGCGTGCGTGCGTGTGCCTTGTGTGTGGGGCTGGTGGGAGGGAGTGCGTGTGTGAGCGTGCGTGCGCGCTTGTGTGTGTGTGTGTGTGTGTGTGTGTGTGTGTGTGTGTGTGTGTGTGGACCCTCCCCGTATGTAGTCAATGCTGGGAGTGCGGGTCAGAGTGGGCCTTTCTTAATGAGCTAGGTCACAGAGTGGGCCTTTCTTAATGAGCTAGGTCACAGAGTGGGCCTTTCTTAATGAGCTAGGTCACAGAGTGGGCCTTTCTTAACGAGCTAGGTCACAGAGTGGGCCTTTCTTAATGAGCTAGGTCACAGAGTGGGCCTTTCTTAACGAGCTAGGTCACAGAGGCCACGAGATCGAAAGCAAGGCCGTGGTGTCCCAAAATGGCGATAGCGTGTCGGATTGTGTCGTCTGCACTGCAGCCCACAATCCGTTTTCGATCTGGGTTACCTTGGTGATCTCACCTCATGAACACTCCTCGGGAATGGTCCATTCTGCTAACTGGATGCGTGGCCCCAAATCTTCCTAACAGAGTAAAAGGCTAAATAACTTGTCAGCCAAGCGACAAAACTGCACCAGAAATAAGTCATGGTATCGAGATCTTTCTTACCCGCTTTTGCATAAACAATGTTGCACATCAACAAGAAAACAACCAAGACATACTGTGTAAAAACAAACAAACAAAACAATCAGGAGACAGACCGCGAAATGGGCAGCGATAGCATCCGACATCAAAAATATGCGGGGCAGTGGATGGGGAGGGGGCGGGGCGGGGCGGGGGGGGGGGGGGGGGGGGGGGGGGGGAATACCATTAGAGTCAGAATAACTAAAACTCGGCTACAATGCTTTACCGAACGTCTCGTATCACCTTTCCTCTGTGGAAAACTAATCACAAAACATGTAAGCAAATGATACAAAAGTATTACTGAACTGAAGGCTAAAAGTTTACCGGATAACGCAAACGCACATGCACAATTACTCACGGAAGGTGTGTGTGTGTGTGTGTGTGTGTGTGTGTGTGTGTGTGTGTGTGTGTGTGTGTGTGTGTGTGTGTGTGTGTGTGTGTGCTGGTGGTGGTGGTAGTGGGGAGGTGTGTGTGTGTGTGTGTGTGTGTGTGTGTGTGTGTGTGTGCGTGTGTGGTGCGTGCGTGCGTGCGTGCGTGCGTGCGTGCGTGCGTGCGTGCGTGCGTGCGGTGCTGGTAGTGGGGAGGTGTGTGTGTGTGTGTGTGTGTGTGTGTGTGTGTGTGTGTGTGTGTGTTGGAGATGGGTGGTGGGTTGCAAGCAGGCCACCAGAACGACTAATCTCAGCCTGCGCTGACGTTATTCATCACAAGGCTGTCACGTGCGTGTTTACCGTCAGTCGTATCGCCAGAGGGCGATCAGTCATACCGCAAGGCAGTCTGGGACACCCCACACTGAACCTGCCACAAAAGTCTCTACCTAAACTGGTAGCGGATGATGATGTTATTGAAATAAATCGTCACTAAATCTTCCGTTAGTATATATATATATATATATATATGAAGAGAGAGAGAGAGAGAGAGAGAGAGGAGAGGGAGAGAGAGAGAGAGAGAGAGAGAGAGAGGGAGAGGGAGAGAGGGAGAGAGAGAGAGAGAGAGAGAGATTTATTTTTATTTTTAAAGCAGTCAATAGCCGCGCACGTCACACCGGGGAAAAAATAAAATAAATATTAAAATAACCATAAATCTAATCGTGAACAAAATAATTGCAAAGCTGACAAACTTATTTTTTTATATCATGGCTGAAATTATGGTTCAGTAACAGAGTAACTTGGCGTGTGTGTATGATGAACAATGTATAAATCCGCACTTTACCGTTAAACAACTTAGAGTAACTTAGGTTGTGTGTATGATGAACAATGTATAAATCCGTACTTTACTATATCATCACCACCACCCACCCCACCCACTCAGCCCCCACCACCACTACTAATCCCAGAATCTTTTTTGTAAGCGCCGTGGGCTCATCTGAAATGGGGCGTCAGAAATTTCCACTGTTATCATGGCGACTGACTTCGATAGCCGGCCACAAAGTCTTCACCATTGAAACGTTCACAAAATGCGCCTTTTCTGTTTTCGGTCCATCTACACGGAATGACCTTCCCTTTCCACTCCGACAGAAACCCTCTCTGGACTCATTCAACTGTAACCTAAAAACATCTTTTCCCAAAGCTGTAGACCTGCCATGTTTTCCGTTCCGTGCTGCTGTCTTCATCCCGTTTTAAGCTGTGTAAATTAAGCTTTGTATAGTCAGAATGCTCGTGTGTGCGGGTGCTGTGTGTGTGTGTGTGTGTGTGTGTGTGTGTGTGTGCGTGTGCGTGCGTGCGTGCGTGCGTGCGTGCGTGCGTGCGTGCGTGCGCGCGTGCGCGCGCGCTTAGAATAGTCTCTCTGTACGAGATTTTGCGCTTTACAAATACTTATTATTATTAAAAGGCGGCTTATGAATGCACCTGACGCTATCTTGACCACTGGACCGTCCAGACAAGACTCAGCTTGCTGATGACGATAACGACACACGACGGTGAGTGTGAGTGACGAGCTGCTGTCCAGGCTGCACATCCTGTCCTTGTCGCTGCTGTCCTGCTACAATGAACACTTGTCAACGCGTCAAACTAGACCAACTGCCAACATCCATTGCATGTCACCCACTTCCCACCACAATCTCGCAGTGGGATCCTGCGGACGCTAAAATTAAAGTTCCCTTTGTTGTACTGTAACCATTAGTGTTTTTCTTCTTCTCCTTTCAGTTTTGTTTCATTGCCGTTTTGTCTTTCTTTCTTTCTATTTTTCTTGTTCTAGGTTTTGGAAATTGTTGTGCGTTGTATTTTTTCTCTCTTTTTGTTGTTGTTGTTGTGTGCATTTACTTTTTGTTTGCAAACGATTCATTGTTGATATTTCGTCGATGACCGTTTGAACATTTTTCTTCTTCTTCCGTGCTTCACGTGCCTCCACTGGGGTTGCTAACATACAATTCTTGACCTGACTTGAGAACCCAGAGCTACCAAAAGTTCTCTCTTTCAAGCTTGGAGAGCCCAGAATATAGCCTTACATGTTTCGCCTGCAGTCGGTTCTTCCTTCCTAGCTTCTGCTTTCCTGCTGGTTCAGTCAATCTGACACAACCCCCTACTGACCAAGACTATGGCGGACAGGGAGCCCAGGACGTCCACCTCGACTTTCACACAGCTCTGAGCTCTGGGGACTTCCGTTAAACATGTGTAGGACTAAGACCGATGACCACGTTGTCTTGCTATCCTGGCTGTGGTGAGGTAAGAGGACAGAGAGAAAGGAAGATGTGTGAGGGGAGGGGTGGAGAGGGGGCTGAGAGAAAAGAGAAAGGAAGATGTGTGAGGGGAGGGGTGGGGAGGGGGCTGAGAGAAAAGAGAATGGAAGGTTCTATCGTGTGCAGGGATGCAGCGGCATGTGACAAGACACACAGCTTGGACGTGTAATATACGAGCATCACCAGAAAGCCATTCGTTTGAAAAGCTTCCTTGGAGGGATCTTCCAACACACCATGCAGACGCGTGTGGAAATAAAGACAAAACTCCTTCTCCTCCGTCCTGTCACCATGCCCATTTCGTTGAACCTCTTGTTAATAACAATTAGCAAAAGATGTGTTCTAAAACTTTACACCATGTTATCTCTGAAAACGTGAGCAAAGTAGAGAGAGAGAGAGAGAGAGAGAGAGAGAGAGAGAGAGAGAGAGAGAGAGAGAGAGAACGGAAATTTTGTTCAGTAAGGCCATAGCCCCATCTGACGGGGTGTAAGCACAATAAGCCTCTTAATGCAATGCACACTTAGTATTCCATTAGCAGGCGTTTGAATGTTGCAAATGAACAAAGCCGAAGAGAAACCTTATGTAGAGAAGAGAGAGCGTGCGCACGCAAAGAGAGAGAGAGAGAGAGAGAGAGAGGGAGGGGGACGGCCATCAATTGTTGAAGCCTCAACATGAATAAAATCCCATCCCGTGAACCCCCAAAACAAGATGATTCTAATATACATACCCCCCAAAAACAACAACAACAACAAAACATAAACAACTGCGAGAAAGAAAGAAAAAAAGGAAGAAAAAAAAAATGCGCGGGGTGGGTAGCCTACATCAAACATTACAGGTGTGAAGAGGAATCTTCTGACCCGTGACACAGTTGTTGACTCCACGAAGCGTATATAAGTATTATTATTATACGCGGATATTAAACCAGTGCGGGTTACTTACGCCTGCACAGACATCTGTGTCACACCGCCGTGTATGTGTGCGTGTGTGCCAAGTATACATGTAGGTCAGTAACAACAGGTTTCTGTGTGCATTAAATTCTCCTTCTGTCACTCAAGAGCCGGGCCTCCTTGGGCGTAACTGGCTCTGGTGGTGGTGGTCTTTGTTGTGGCTTGGGTGCCACATAACCTAAGTTACCCCAAGGAGAAGAGGGTTTAAAGGAGTTAAAAAATATTTACAGGGAGCTTCCTTTTTTCTCTATTTTTTTAAATTTAAAGTCTTTTCACACAAGTGATATTAGACTTCTTACAATAATCAAGACAACAGCATATATCAGCAAGTTACACCCAAACAAGAACAGACCTAATAAACAAAACAAACAAAACAAAACAATAAACAAACAAGCAAACCCAACCTTATTTGCAGTCGCAAAAACATACATACATTTAGATATACGTGTGTGTATTGAATTAAAGTGTGTGATAACTCGGTGGATATACGTGTGTGTATTGAATTAAAGTGTGTGATAACTCGGTGGATATACGTGTGTGTATTGAATTAAAGTGTGTGATAACTCGGTGGATATACGTGTGTGTATTGAATTAAAGTGTGTGATAACTCGGTGGATATACGTGTGTGTATTGAATTAAAGTGTGTGATAACTCGGTGGAAACATACATACATTTAGATATACGTGTGTGTATTGAATTAAAGTGTGTGATAACTCGGTGGATATACGTGTGTGTATTGAATTAAAGTGTGTGATAACTCGGTGGCGGCAGACTGGCCAGTCAGTAGGTAAGTGATGCAGCAATAAACGGCCCAGTTCGCGCCACTCACCGGCACCGAGAGAGATGGAGATGGAGACGGAGACAGAAAAGAGAGAGGCACGCTAGGAGTATTGATTGACCAGTCCACTCGTCAGACCGCACTGACATTATGAACAACGCGTCGTCAGCAGAGAAAGACGCTCCGCGAAAAATGATGCAACACCGACACAGTCACCGTGTCACCGTTTCCGTGGCCCGACCCTCACCAGAACTTTTAACAGTCTCCATCTCCCTCCCTCCCTCCGCTGCTGTCGACGGCCAATCGTGCAGCTGCCCCTGTGAGGGAGCAACGTGAAGAGCGTGCAGGGGTCGGTGGAGGCTTTGCCATCCAGCGACTACCCGACGACAAAAGAAGTCACAAGGACACCACAACAGCGTACTTACTTAGGTATCAGCGACAGAAACTAGATCCGCGCAAGCACAGTGTCATTACTCTTGGCTTCCCGTGACTGCACGGTGCACGCACACTGGAGAGGGGAGGTGGTGGTGGAGGGAGGGGAGGCAAGAGAGACTACACAGTTGTGCGGAACCTGTGAAGCGAGGACGGAAGTGGCGCGACGTCAAATCGTGTGCTATATACGTCCATCATAGTGCGACACCCGACGATGAATCCGCTATTGTCCCACTGTTCCCCGCACAACTCTACGTTCCTTAACTGAGAAGTGCACGTCTCCCCACGCCGGTAAACACACCGCAGGTCCTCTCTCTCTCTCCCCCTCCCACCGTCCCCTTTCTTCCCTACAAACACGGGGCTTAGGCAGCCACAGCGCGTCGTTCTCTCTCCCCACGTCGGAGGCTGCCAGAGCAACCGACGGTCCAGCTGTCCACGGCTTACCGGTGCACCTACCACACGACCTACACGACGTTCGCAAAGACGCGTACTGTACGCGTGGGTCCGCACTGTGTGCACACGAGCTCAAAGCACGTGCACCGTATGAAGCAACGCCGCGCAGGCGCAGTGGACACGCTTGCCGGAGAAGAGCACGCTACAGGAAACGAGCTGCGATTGGTCCAGACGGCGCCAAAACAGAGAGTCCCTAGTTCGGTATCAATGCGATCTTTTCTCTATCGCGTCCTCAGCTGACCCAAACCTGTATCAGGTGCACGACATGATTCAGCTTTGTTGTTCGACACAATGAAAAGACGCTGACTTTTATCTGGGGCAAAATGTTCACGTCAGCACAGGTACTGTACGCTCGCACACGAGTGTGAATTTAAAATGCACGCAAACAAGACAATAAATGTGCATTCTCGAATACTATTAATTATTAATCGTGGTTTTGAAGGAGTGGAAGGGATGATCATCATGGGATAATTTCTACGATAGTCCAAAGCCTGTGTGAGCTTAAGCAAACGGAAAGAAAAGCTAAAACAAAAGCTTTGCCTGTTGCGTCAAGAGAAATGATAGAAACTGTCACTGAAATTTCCAGCCTGATTGCGGTACTGCATCGAGCGACGCATCAACGAAGATGACAGCAACACGTGTGTGCGCGCGCGTCCTTATGGTTGCTGTGTGTGTGTGTGTGTGTGTGTGTGTGTGTGTGTGTGTGTGTGTGTGTGTGTGTGTGTGTGTGTGTGTGTGTTTCCACACGAGAGGGAGTGTGTGTGTGTGTGTGTGTGTGTGTGTGTGTGTGTGTGTGTGTGTGTGTGTGTGTGTGTTTGCACACATCGCGAACACAGGCCACATTCATCATAAACAAAACGAAACCCACGCAACCCCCCCTCCCTCCAAACTCCACCCCAGGCCGGCAAAACACAGCTGCTTGGCTGCCAAATATGGCTGCAGCTATCGATTTTTGTCACGGCGCGCCTGCGGCTCCACGCGACAGCTTCGGTAAACTCCAACACCGTTATCTCCTCCGCCTGGAAGTAAACCGGAGCAGAAATAGAAAAAGACGAAGTGTCGGGGGAGGGACGCTTACAAAGGAAGTGGGGGAGATACAGTTGGAGGTCCGGGTGGAGGGGTGAGGGGGTGGGGGGGGGGGGACGCTTACGAAGGAATGATAATAAAGCTGGGGGTCCGGGGGGGAAGGGTCGGGGGAGGGACGCTTACACAGGAAGTGAGGGAGATACAGTTGGGTCAAAGTTCAGGAGCTGTGTGAAAGTCGAGGTGGCCGTCCAGGCCCCCCCCCCCCCCCCCCCACCCTCCTAAGGAGCTTTACGGTTTCTGTGGACGTAAAGTATCAATGAACCATGCTTCGGCATTGGTCACAGTTTGTCCCTAATATGTCAACCCAACATCCGAGGACATGAAGCTCTACATCATCATCAACAGTTGGGGGTCCGGGTGGAGGGGGGTGGGGGTGGGGGAGGGGGGTGAGTGGAGGGGATGCTTACGAAGGAAGTGAGGGAAAAAAGTGGGTTCATTTGGGGGGTGGGGGGGGGGGGGGGGGGGGGGGTTTTAAAAAAGTGAGGGAGAGAGTGGGAAACAGTTGGGGGTCGGGAGAGGTGTTGTTGGGGGGGGGGGGGGGGACACTTACAAAGGAAGTGGGGAGAGAGTGGGATTCAGTTGAGGGGCGGGGACGCTTACGAAGTGTGTGAGAGAGTAAGCTACAGGTGGGGGTCCGGGGGAAGGGGGGGGGTGGGGTGGGGGGACAAAGAGGGTAAAAGGGGGTATCAAAGCCAGAAGGAGTCCTATAGTAATACTCTAATACTACAAGGCTGTATGTAATGCAAACTCGTTCGGATTGTGACGTTGTATCGTTAGCATACTGCAGTGTGTGGGGTATCGGTCCCCGCCAGTTCCTCGGCGACACTGTGTAACACTAATATGGCGCCTGACTAGTAATACCGCAGACGGATCCGGGTTTAAACCCAATTCGCTCGGCTTACCTTTGTCTGCGAACGTTGTGGATGACGGCTGATGTCCAGTAGTTATATCCCCCGTATTTAATGAAACAATAAATCGGCTTACACCGCTGCCCACCTTAGTGCGTGACCATTCCGGTGATGACACGGCCGCGTTAACGTCGCTGTTACAGCGAAGACTATACAACTACGTTATGTAATCAGTCTTTGATTACAGCCTCTCTCCCGTCAGACTATATATACGTTATGTAATCAGTCTTTGATTATAGCCTCTCTCCCAAATACCCCCCCCCGTGCGATTTCGGTCCCAGCCCAAATTTCCCCAGAGACAAAGGTTCTTTCATGGTGCTTTACGTCCACAGAAACAGTATGGCTTATTAGGGACGGGAGACAAAAGTTTCCGGCGTCAACCAACTCTAACCAGATCTAATATTGAAGGAAAGAAGTCAAAGAAGGATATGTCCACAGGGCGAAACGAAATTCATAAATAACAAGTAGAGTCTGATTCACTGTTCATGACACATACACAGCACTTAATGGTATAAGAGGCGTGGGGAAAATGAAGTAGAATGAACCGGGAACCAGATAGAAGACGAAGCAGGCGCAGCTATATTCTGACCTACCGAGGCCAAAAAGTAAGTAAGTAAGTAAGTAAACACGGTGCTTAACGTCCACAGAAACCATAAAGCTTATTAGGGACGGGTGTTGTACCCGAGGCCTCAAAGACGGAACCTCTGGATTCTTAGCAGAAGGGGAGGGGCTGGGAGGGAAGAACCTGCACTCCATATTTCCACCACGTGGCTCTCAGCAACATGCTGGCCCTAGAAGTAAGCGGGGGGAAGGAGGGACGGGTACCTTACGCCCAAACCAGTCCTTATCAAACACCGAGTAAAAGAGCTCGGTGCTGAAGTCATGGACCACATGGACGGCCAAGAAGGAAGTCGGGGAGAAGAGGGTGTGTATGTGTGTGTTGGAGAGGGGGGGGGGGGGGGGGGGGGGGGGGGGGGGGTTGCTAACAAATTTGATTTTCCCTCACAAGCTAAACTTTATCTTCGACTTCCAGCACAAACAACAGGTCAAATACCACAACCATTTTTCAAATTGGAAAAGACATGGCTATGAAACACACCAACACGGCTTACCGATGACACAAACATGGAATTTTCCCCACTCTGTGCAGGAAGTATTGTATTACAATAAACATCACGTATATTTCAACTCAGTGTGGACCAACGGAAAGGGGAGGGGGGGGGGGGGAATCAAAGAGGGGGTACCAAAAACGGCAGGACAATGACCATTGCCGGTTTGTTCATGCATGAAATATTAAATAAGTGCGCGCGCGTGTGTGTGTGTGTGTGGAGGGGGGGGCTCTCTCTCCAAAACACTACTTTGCAGCCCAACGCTACCAAGGGAGATAATCTGCAGCAAGTCCCGTCACTCCTCTGTGGAGCAGTTGGCGAGAAGACGGAAGAAAAAGATCCACCAGGTTGCACCATGGCACCATTACGCTCTTTTCTGCTTGACTGGCGTTGTGACACTGACAGTGGTGCCTGTCTACAGCCGGGAACTTTCAGTAAAAGTATTTTTCCCCACTGTGTGCCTGGGCCAGTTCAGTTCGATAACATATATGTTTAACACACACACACACACACACTCGAACTATAAAGACCATGCTTCTCCACGTTAACCCCCTTCCACACAAACACACGACGATTCTGACCCCCCACCCACCCACCCACCCACACACACACACACACAGCAGACAGAGCGCACACAGACACACACCCTGCCACCAACAGCACAAACAACACAATCAAACCAGAACAAAAAGACCAGATTTGACGAAGAGACAATTGCTTAGTTCAACCCCGGTGACCATGGAAGCCTTGAAGGGATCTGACCTGGAAAGACAATAAGGTTCATGATCCACCCCCCACCCCCAACCACCCCCTGCGCAACCCCCTCCCCTCCCTCTCCAACAACCTTGTGACCGCTTGCTTATGACGTGTCCTCACGGTGGAGCAGTCAGCCTAAGTGTAAAGTAACGGCTGTGAAACTAATACCTTCCCTCTCAGGGCCCAGGAGCTGTGTGACGGTCGAGGTGGCCGTCCTGGGCTCCCCGTCCCTAAACATAAGCCTACGGTTTCTGTGGGCGTAAAGCAACACTTCAACAACCTACTCTCGTCGGTACCACGCAAATGAAACCGACGTCAGGCCATGCAGAAGAAAAAAAGCAAGGCAAGGCGAGACAAGACAAGACAAGACTAGACTAGCGCCTTCCACGCCTCACTTCATGTGTTTCGCCCTGATATGACCTCAGCTGACTGGGCGTTAAACATCAAGCATGAATCAGTCAATCTCTCGAGCCCTCCCGTTCAGGACCCCCCCCCCCCCCCCCCCCGCCCCCCCCCCCCCCACCAGCAACCACCACCACTCTACAACCTCCCGTGTAACGTAGCGGGACTTCAATTAACGCCAACGACTACCACCCTTCCCTTCCCTCGCCTCCAGTGTCCTTCAGCCCATCATCTGTCAACGTCAGGGGACGATTAGCATCCGAGTGAGAAGTACCGCCCCCAACACCGTCACAATCCCCCCCCCCCCCCCCCCCCCTGCTCGAAAGACATCACTTCGTGATTCCCCCCCCCCCCCCTCCCCCCCCAACCGTGATTTGTCAACGTAGCGGGACAATTAGACCTGGAGTGTAAAGCGACCATCGGCACGTCTCTACAACTTGTACAAGTACGACCACAGTGGAACCCCTAACGAACGACGTTCTTCCCTGCACTGGACACGAAAACAACACAGCTCAACCAAAACAGACAAGTGCCTTAGCTCTCCATCTCATTTTTCATCGTTTTTCACCTTAGCCCTCCATCTCATTTTTCATCGTTTTTCACCGTAGCTCTTCATCTCAATTTTCATCGTTTTTCACCTTAGCCCTCCATCTCATTTTTCATCGTTTTTCACCTTAGCTCTCCATCTAATTTTTCATCGTTTTTCACCTTAGCCCTCCATCTCATTTTTCATCGTTTTTCACCTTAGCCTCCATCTCATTTTTCATCTTTTTTCATCTTAGCTCTTCATCTCATTTTTCATCGTTTTTCACCTTAGCTCTCCATCTCATTTTTCATCGTTTTTCTTAGCCCTCCATCTCATTTTTCATCTTTTTTCATCTTAGCTCTTCATCTCATTTTTCATCGTTTTTCACCTTAGCTCTCCATCTCATTTTTTTACCTTTTTTCACCTTAGCTCTCCATCTCATTTTTCATCGTTTTTCACCTTAGCTCTCCATCTCATGTTTCATCGTTTTTCACCTTAGCTCTCCATCTCATTTTTCATCGTTTAACTGTTGTTTAAGTGTCGTTTTGTATTTTGATAAAGAAGATTACCCCGAAATTTCGCATGCGTGTTTTGTTCTAATAAATAGCGTTCTTTCGAAACTTGTATGTGTTTGGACCAGCCTGAAGCTTTGAAAATGTGGTCTGGGGAGAAGGGTATATAATATTCGTTTGTTGAGAGGCTGATTTACGTATGATTACATATAATAAAGACGGAAAGGGCGTCTGGCCAAGTGATCTTCAAAAGAGGGGTGGTAACAGTGTTAAAACCGTTTTGTACAGGTATTTTTTAACCCTTTTCGTGCCCTCGGGACATCATACGACGTCCTAGGAAGAGCGTTTTCCTGTTTAATTATTTAATGTCACACGACATCCTGCTTGATTCACACTTTGTTGGCATTCTCGTGTTCAGCAAACATCTCCAAATGAACATATTGCTGGCTCACTAAACTTCCTTTTGAGACACTTCTCTGAAAGGAATCAGAACCTGCATTTAACAGGGAACAGATTATTTTATTTTTACACCTATACATTTTGCATGTACGAAACTGCCAGCAAGCGGACAAGAAATTTCACGAAGTGGACTGCAAATTTTTGGAGCGGTTAACTTTACATGTAATAAATAAAAAAAACAAAGTTTCTAGCCAAGTGGTCGGAAAAGAGGGTGGTCTCTGGCGAGGGGGTTAACTGCAAGGACTTACATATATGTAGGTCCATGGTTAACTGACATGGAATTGTGAGAACTGTCTAACCAAGTGGTCTTTGAAAAGGGGGCGACCTCTCATGGGGACGGTGGTCCCTCACTCCGGGGTCTAGTTTCACTGTACCAGCCGGGACGGGTCACCGTGACTGTCCTCCGAGTTTTACTCCTCCGACTCCAATGGCCTGCCCGCCGTCGCTGTTCAGCGTGCGCTCATTAACCTGCGTTGACCTGGGTCAGCGACAGGGCGCAGCTCGGACCCTCCACCCTGACCGTCGACACGTCCTCTGACCACGCAAACTAATCGCTTCGGACCGAGTGGACAGCACCCGAGCGGAAAATGTGGGTCAACAAATGTTTCTGTTTCACTGAGGGTAGGATCAACAAACGAATGGATTTAATTAGCGCTCGAAGGACGTCACAAAGAGTCGCAACCCGAACCATAACCAAATTGCTATGCCTCTTCTGTCTCCAAACTCCTCTTTCTCACTCCGACTTTTCCTTTCCGTCCCCACCCCACCTCGCTCTCTCTCTCTCTCGTTAAAAATCCAGCGTTAGCCTACCCGCCACCTTATGTATTTGTCATTTTCAGCGTCTCGTATAAGTTAACTTATCTGACGCTCCCAAAACTATTCTGTTCTGTTCGGATGTTGTCTGTTCGTATGCTTTCATTCATAAAAATAAAAAAATAAAATGTTTAAACCAAGGACGTCACACGAACACAGCAACAAAGACCTGAATGGCCAAAGACAACTTTCACCTGGTATGCGATAAATTACTACAGTCTTCATGCAGCGTCTTTCGAGCTCTTATGAACTCCCTACACAAGCGCTCTGGGCTTCATCCTGTCTCAGAGTTACTGACGGAGTATCAACCTTCTCCAGAGGCTTCAGTGTTTCACCCGCGGACGCAGAAATTCAGGTCTCCTCCGCCGAGAACCCAGTGCTGTCAATGGTTCTCTGTGGGCCTGAGTATTAAAGCTCCGTTCACTTCAGTTCAATGCTGCTTTACGTCCACAGAGACCATAAGGACTATTTGGGACGGGGAGCCCAGGACGGCCACCTCGACTTTCACACAGCTAGCTCCTGAGCTCTGTCGTCTCAATGGTACACTCAGCAGGATCTATATATTCTTTCTAACACAATCTCTGGATTTATATCCTTTCTAACACAATCTCTGGATTTATATCCTTTCTAACACAATCTCTTAAGAAAACTGCCTCGAGTCAGTCCATGTGTATATATATATATGCGGATCGACAAGACATTATTCAGATAACAAACTGTGTGGCGGGAACCCATGCAGTACTTCAGTCTATTTCCATCCACGGCTTCAGTACATTTCACCCCGAGGCCTGTGATCGTGAAGATCCCACATTCTGATGGCATTAATCAACAGTCATAACCAGCAAAGGCGAATACCGCTAGGAGCCAGAGAACACGGACTCTCAATTCACACCACAGTATTACACAGGTATTCGGGAGAGAGCAGAGAAATGGACAACAACTGCCCACTAAACCAAAACATCACACAAGCTC